>PVJX010025052.1:0-27375 GCA_004027295.1 Dolichotis patagonum | reverse complement strand
GCTTGCCTGGCAGGCACTTATGCTGCTGAGCTAAATCCCTGGCTCAGGCCCTAGTTTTTTAAGGAGTCTCCACACTGATTTTCACAGTGGTTGCATCAAGCTGTACCCCACCAACAGTGGAGAAGGGCTCCTTTTTCCCCACTGCCCCTGTAGCATTTGTTATAGGTTGATTTCTTGATAATAGACATTCCTTCTGGATGATATGGAATCTCAGAGTTTTCATTTGCATCTCTTGAATGACCAATGATGTTGAGCAGTTTTCATATATTTATTTGATGTTCTATTTCTTCATCTGAGAAGTGTGTGTTCATTTCAGATGCCTATTTTTAGATTGGTTCTTTAAATTTGGGGTCTGGGTTTTTTTTTTTTTTGAGTTCTTTATATATCGGGTATTGGTCTATTGAGGAACAGTTGGCTAAGTTTTTTTCACATTCTGTGGGTTGTCTTTTCACTCAGTTGGTAGTTTCTTTTGCTGTGCTGGGGAGCAAACTCATGACCTTGTACCTGCCAGACAGGTGCTGTGCTGCTGAGCTATATTCCTGACCCCCAAAAAGCCTTTTTATACGATGAGATTCCAGATGTTGATTCTTTGTGATATTTCCTGTGCAATAGGGTTTTTGTTCATAAAATTTTTGCCTACACCAATGTCTTCAATAGTTCTACCTATTCTATCTTCCAGCAGGTTTAGTGTTTCTGTTTTCATCTTAGAATTTTGATCCATTTTGATTATAGTTCAGTGCACCGTGAAAGGTATGGGTCTAGTTTTAGTCTTCAGCATATGAGAAGCCAGGTTTTCCAGCACCATTTGTTAAAGAGGTGATCTTTTTTCCAATAAGATGTTTGGTTCCTTCATCAAAGATAAGGTGGCTAAATATGTCTGGAGTTGTTTCTGCATCTTCTAATGTGTTCCATTCATCTTTGTTTTTTTTTTTTTTTTTGGCCAGTACCACACTTTTTATCACAGTAGCTTTATTAGTATAATTTCAAGTCAGGGATTGTGATGTCCCCATCTTGCCTTTGTTTCCCAGGATTGCTTTTGCTATTTTAGGTCTCTTTTGGTTCCAGATGAATTTTAGGATAGTTTTCTCTAATTCTGTGAGATATGCTTTGGACTTTTGATTGGATTTGCATTGATCTATATAACAGTTTTAGAAGTATGGCCATTTTTACTGTATTGGTTCTTCCTATCTAAGAGCACTATGGTTTTCAATTAGATCTTTTATACTTCTTTACTTACATTGATCCCTAGGTATTTCATGTTTTGGGGCTGTTTTTGTGAAAGATGTTTCCCTGATTTCTCTATCAGTGAGTTTGTTATTTGTATACATGAATGCTATTGATTTTTAAGTGTTGAGTTTGTATCCAGCTATGCTACTGAATTTGGTTATTAAATCTAGAAGTCTTTTGGTGGAGATTTTGGGGTCTTCCATATAGAGTATCATATCTGCAAATAATGGTAATTTAACTTGTTTCTTTCCTATCCTTATTCCTTTTCATTCTTTTGTGTAATTGCTTTGGCTGTTTCTAGAACAATATTGAGTAAGAGTGGTGACAGTGAACATCCTTGTCTTGTTCCTGATTTTAGAGTGAACACTTTCTGCTTTTGTACATTTAGTATGATGCTGGTTGTTGGCTTGTGATAGATGGCTTTTATCAGATTGAGGTAAAGACCATCTATTCCACTTTTCTGCAGGATTTTTTCATGAATGGGTATTGGACATTGTCATATGCTTTTCTGCATCTATAGAGGTGATCATAGGGTTTTTGTTCTTGGCTCAGTTAATATATTATATTTATGAATTTGCACATGTTGAAACATCCTGTATCCTTGTGATGATTCCTGCTTGGTTGTGGTGTGTAATCTTGATGATTTGCTGCATTCTGTTTGCCAGTATCCTATTCAGGATTTTTGCGTCTGTGTTCATTAGGGAGCTTTTATGCCTATAGTTCTCCTTTCGGTTGGCTCCTTCTCTGGTTTTGGTATGAGGGTAATGCTTGCTTCCAGGAATGAATTTGGAAGTGTTGCTTCCCTTTCAGTTTCATTAAAGCTTCTGAGAAGTAATGGCATTAGGTTTTCTCGAAATTGCTTGTAGAATTCAGCTATGAATCCATTAGGCCTGGGCTTTTCTTTGTAGATAGGTTTTTAATTCAATTTCATTGACTGTTGCTTTATTTACAGTTTTTATATCTTCATGATTCAGCTTTGGTAATTCGTATGTATCTAGGAATTTGTCTATTTCTTCTGTGTCTTCCATCCGATTAGAATACAGGTTTTCTTTCTTTTTTTCCTGAGTCCATTGTATTTCAAGGATTAAAAAAAAAAGAAGAAGAAGAAGAAGAGGGGGAAAAAAACTACAACAAAATTTCAAAACATACCCATTGGGAGCAACAATGATGTGTACATTGTGCATTGTCATCCCAAATAGAATACAGGTTTTCAAGGTAGGTATTGATAATTTTCTGGATTTCTTTAGGATCTGTTATGATTTCACCCTTGTTTTATTCCTGATTGCTTGAATTTGAGTCTTTTCTTTCCGTTTTTGATAAGATTGGCTAAGGATTTGTCAATTTTATTTAATCTTTCAAAGAATCAACTCTTCGATTCATTGATTCTTTGCATTTTGTTGTCTCTATTGCTTTAATTGCCCTGATCTTTGCAGTTTCTTCCTTTGCATGAGCTTTGAGCTTGACTTGCTCTTTTTCTGGTTCAACATTAGGTTGTTTATTTGAACTCACTCTGTTTTTCTGGTTTGGAAATTCATTGCTATACATTTCCCTCATAGGATTGCTTTCATTGCAACCCGTAAGTTTCTGGGATGTTGTATTGGCATTATCATTTAATTGTAGAAATTGTCTAATTTCTTCTTTAGTTTCATTTGTGACCCCATTGGTTTTTCAGGAAGGCGTTATTTAATTACCATGTGTTTATGAAGTTCTTGTGGTTTATTTTGACTTTAATTTCCAATTTCGTGGCAGTATGGTCTGATGTATGCATGGGATAATTTGAATTCCTTTTCATTTACTTGAAGCATGTTCTATGAGTTAGAATGTGGTCTCTTTAAGACTGTCCCATGTCCTGTGTGCAGCTGAGAAGAATATGTATTATGTTGTGGGATGAGACACTCTGCATATAACTACTAAGTCCCTTTGTTCAAAAGTAGATTTAGCTGTGATATTTCTTTGTTGATTTTTTTTGGTCTAGTAGAATCTCTTTGTGACAATGGGGTCTTGAAGTATCCCATTACAGTTGTATTATTTTATTTAATTTATTATTTAATTTTTCTTTTTCTTTACTTTTCTTTTCTTTTTCTTTTTTTTGTACTGGGGATCGAACTCATGACCTTTCGCTTGCCAGGCAGGTGCTTGTATCACTGAGCCAAACCCCTGGCCCGCTTATTTGATTTTTCATGTTTGTTTACATAGTTGGTTGTGCTGGATTTGGTGTATATATTTACAATTGCTATCTTTTCCTCTTGTATTGTTCACTTAAAAAGTATGGTAGTGACTTTGTCTCTTAATCAGTCTTGGCTTGAAATCTACTTTGTCTGCAGTAGAATAGCTACCCCTGCTGTTTTCTGGGTCCCTGTTGCGTGGAGTATTAATTTTCTTTCTTTCTTTCTTTTTTTTTTTTTTTTTTTCTCTTTTTGGTACCGGAGATCGAACTCATGACTTTGTGTTTGCCACGCAGGCACTTATGCCACTGAGCTAAACCCTTGGCTAGTATTAATTTTCTATCCTTTGACTTTCTTTGGATTTCTTTTTGAATTAAATACATTTCTTGTATGCAGCATATTGTTGGATCTTGCTTCTTGTTTCATTCTGCCAATCTGTTTCTTGTGATTGGTGAATCGAGATCATTAACTGTGCATATTGACTTATCTTGGTCATGTTATTTTTGTATTGTTGATTCCTTTTTTTCTCCCCTTGTGTTTAATTGTAAATTCATTCTGTTGGGGTTCATGGAGATGTACTCTTTGTTATGTCATTCGTCAGAGCATTTTAGAGTGCTAGTTTGGAGTTCATTTCTCCAGTTGTTCTTTGTCATGGAAGTATTTTATTTCTTCAGCAGTTTTTTTTTTTTTTGTACTGGGAATCGAACTCAGGGCCTCATGCTTGCAAGGCATGTGCTTGCTGCTGAGCTACATACCTGGCACCTCCATCAATTTTGAGAGTAGGAAAATTTTTTGGAGAAAAGCAGTGATGAATAGGATTAGGGAAATGGTGAATTGGAATACCTCCTGAGAGACAGGAAGGGTCTTGAATGGATTGCCAATGAGCCCACCCCTCAGAGAAAGTTTTATAGAGCAAAATCATGAGGCAGGTGCAACGTGGTTCAAACTTGTGACCAACCAATAAGATTGCAAGTTTAGTTGCTTAGGTAACATTGATCTAATGGTAGCAGTGGTACATGGGTGACATCATTAACCTTGGTGGATAATGTACAAACTTAGTCTTGTCTTTAGTGTTAGTTAGCAGTCTTAGTTTTAGTCTTAGTCTTAGTCTTAGTCTTAGTTTTAGTTTTAGTTTTAGTTTTAGTGGTCTTAGGTGGGAGAGGAAGGCCCACCCAGCAAGGGGTTAATGGGAAATCTCAAAAGGGTGATACCAATAATCCCAAGCCTCTGTTTATCCCTTAGGGCAGTATGTAAAAGTAGCCATTGTAATTTTACAATTACATTGTAATGTTGGGCTTCCAACCTAAATCCTGATGTATTCTTGTCTCCTGCACTAACTCCTCAAGGCCCAATCCTGTCTGGCTGCCTGTTATATTTCTACTTAATTTGGCTGCCTATAATACCTCCCTCTGAAGAGGTATCCCTGTCCATTAGGGGAGATCTAGCTGCTTTGAGCTGAGGAGGAAACCAGAGTCAGGGGCCTCCTGCAGAGCAGATTTAATGGGCCTTGGTTAGAAGGCATGTTGCAGTTTAGTAGTTATGAATTCCCTGTTCATCTAGTGGATTCTGGTAAACAGTCTGGCACCTTTGTTGTTGATTGCATTTGTGTGATCTCTTGGAGTTTGGCAGCCTCTAGACAAGAATAAACAAAATTTTCCAAGTAATTAAAGCATATATAATCAGAGCATGAGTGCTGCAATGGAAAAGCAGATTGGAGAAAGAGCCATGTCCAGAAACTGTTCGTAAGAGATTTGGAGTAGTTGCCTCTTAGCCCCCTTGGTGATGAAGGTTATCTATACGTCCGATATTTCTTGTTATAAGTTCTTATAGTTTAGCTGTGAGAACATGGAGAGAAGGAATTTATTTAGGGACCCGCGTTGAGTTTTTATAGATTCCCCTCTAGGTTTTCCTGTCCTAATGAACCATAGTGCCCAGCTACGGGTGTAACCAACTGACAGAAGAGGGTCAGCAATTGGTTTTGTTTTTATACATCTTTTGGTTATATTTTTTTGCTGGGAGTTTAAGACAAAGTTAAAGTGATACCTGTGTTAATCAAAACTAAGCTCTTGCTGTCTGTCTATCAAGGTCAGTTGAGTGTCCTCAGGCATTACTTTGGAACCATGTGTAGAGCCTCTTAGTGTCACCATCAGGACAGGTCACATCCTTGCTTGACAGTGCTGCTTTCTGTGAAACCATGGGTCACTTTTCCCTTTTAGTGAACCTCCTTTGGCACACTATTCTCCATCAATTTTGAAAGATAGTTTTTCAGGGTATATCAATCTGGGTCGGAGGTTGTTTTCTTTTCAAATTTGGAATACTTCTAGCTCTCCTTGACTTGATGGTTTGTGTTGAGAAGTCTGCTATGATTCTGATGGGCTTTCTTTTTTATTTTTTTAAAATTTTATTTAAAGAGAAAAAAAAGCAATACAGAAAAAAGGGTAGAAACAATACAAAACCTCAAAAAAACCCATAAATCACTAGTTGACAAACCACATACTCTCCGAAATAGCTGTTCATGTTACAAAATTAAGGCAAACGAAGTGAACACACAGTGAAGCTGCAAACAGAAAAAAAAGGATGGAATAACTGAGACAGTATAGTGAAATTGGCACAGAATATCACAGCAGGTCACCAGGACAGCAGTAACAGGCAACGTTGTATATCTCGTTGTCATCACAATAGTTGTTCTTCTACTAGGTAGAGCAAAGTCAAAGAAATACACAACATTATAGAACACTTCAACACAGTATTGAATAGAGCAGCACCATTAATCAGGACAAAGCAAAACGGCGATAAAAATATCTGCCTTCAGAGATAGTAGAAGGAAACTCCCCCAACTTGCTGTACCAAATATGGTCACCTCCTAAGAGATACCCAGATCCCTGGATCCCAATTGTTAGAGGGGAGGGTGTGTGTGTGGTATGTTTGATTCTAAGCCCGCGACCCGGTAGGCAGCAGGCCGGTTACTGGTTGGCTCGGCGCCCTAAGTTCCAACATGGTGCGGATCTCAGGAAATGCTCTTGCTTCTTGTTTCCCCGCCCTGGGGTGGCCGAGGCTCCCCACACCACAGTCACTTTCTAGGGCGGCAGGCTGCTTACTGGTTGACTTGGCGCCCTAAGTTCCAGCATGGCGCGGATCTCAGGAGATGCTCTTGCTTCTAGTTTCCCCGCCCTGGAGTGGCCGCGGCTCCCCACACCACAGTCACTTTCCAGGGCGGCAGGCTGCTTACTGGTTGGCTCGGCGCCCTAAGTTCCGGCCCTGATGGGCTTTCATCATTGATGATTTGTTTTTCCTTTAGCAACTTTTAATATTCTGTTCTTACATTGAATTTCTGGAATCTTGACTGTTTCTTACTTGCTTTGGTATAGATTTTTCTTGATTGTGGCTAATGAGAGTTCTATATGCCTCACTTATCTGTATGTCAAATTATTTTTGCTGCCTGGGAACTGTTCTGCCTTCACTTCTGTGAATAGGTTTTTTATGTCATTTGTGCTATTTCCTGCTTTTTCATTGACTCTGAGCAATTTTATGTTATTCTTTGCATCATCTAGCAACTGTTGAATTTATTTTTTGTGGTTACATGCTGTTTTAAAGAAATCTTTCTTTTTATGATTGCTAACTGCAATCTTGTCTTCTGTATCTGATATTCTATCTTCACATTGGCTTATTCTGCTGCATATACTTGGAGTATTTAATCACCCAGATATCTCTTGGAATCTGTTTTATGGATTCCATTTCTTTTCTATGTTGGCCTTCCACAGTTCCCATCATTTCCTAAGCACCTCTATTTTTTTTTAAATTATCTATATATGCTCTAGAGTTACTAACTGTGTCCTTCATTATGGTCATCATCTCTATAGTTGTTTGAGATATTATGTTTGCGTTTATTTTTTTCTATACCATCATTTATCTACTTTATACTTCTACTGTTACCACTTCAGAGTGGCTTTCAAATTATCCTACCTGATATCCCTTTATGTTTGTTTGCCTTTGGTGAGCTGGAAGTCTGGGCTTTATCTTCCTTAAATGTCTTCTCATCTTGCTATTTTTTTTTTTTTAGTTTAATTCCTGGGTTGATACTTCTAAATTGCTAATGGCAAGTAGCTATATTGCTAGTATTTAAAATCTTTAGGAAATGACTACTCAGAGATATCTTCCAGGTGTAGCTGGTTTTGGATTTTGAATCTTTTGCAAGATCTTACCTCTTCAGTTTGTTGGGGATGAGAAATTGCTGCCAATGTAGGCTACCCCCTTGGTTCTCTGGCCCTGGCCTAGAGTGTTGTTTATAACCCTTAGGCAATCTCAGTCTTTGCCTACAAGGAAGGACAACTGACTGGAACAGTTAAGTCACCTTGGCTAAATTAGTACAATCAGTAATCATAGCATCAAACACAGCCTAAAAATGACAGACTGTGGTATTAATTTGCTGCCTTTAACTGTATGCACTGGACTTGCAGTTATAACAAAATCTAAAACCAGAAAGTTGTATACAGTAAAAATGCCCTCAGTGTGGTGATTATACCCTCAGCAGAAAATTTAAAACGAGCTGGGGGAAAATAGGGAAATAGAAAAAGAGGAAGAGAGTAGAAGACTGAAGGACAAAGGAAAATCACATAAATTTTGGGAGGAAATTGATAAAGAAGTCAAGAGGGAATGACAAGGAAGAAATGAAAACAAGAACAGAACAACCACCACAAAATTAGAAAGTGTTCATATGCATATAAAAACAAGGACAATCAAGAAAAAGGAAAACAAAGCAAGACAAAGCAGGAAAAAAAGAAAATGAAAGGAAAGAAAAAGTGCACTTTAGGGTGTGTCTCTGCTGTCACTGGTAGACCCAGTGGGCAGCCACGCCCAAATATGTGTTGATTAATCCCAGCGAGCCAGCAGCGATTTAAGACAGGTAGTGTTTAATCCTAGCAAATCTGCGACTTTAGTTCCACTGAGGTTCAGGCTGGTTTCCGGATGTCAGGCCGGAACCCAGATTGTTCAGCCTGCAGCATCTCACGTGCCTCCTGCTACCTTGACCTTGGTTCCTTGACCTCTTGCAGACCTACTTCAGCTCCACCGCTTGTAACACCGGGGACCGCTAGGTGGAGCCCCTCAGCGGCTCTGAATTCCGAGTTCAGTTGTCTTCTCTCCAAGATGGCTACAGGCTGCGTGCCCTGTCCTGAACCCACTTAACTCACCCACCGCTGCAGTCTGCTGTGTCCGCTGCCTCGTTACACCGGTGTGTTTCTTCGTGGAGGCTGTGGGGTCGCCAGTAGTCAGCGTGTCTTAAGGTTCTTCTCCCCTTCCATGTAGCGAGTCAGGACTCAGGGCGAGAGTGCCGTTTGCCACCTCGTTCTTCTGTATTGCAGTGTCTCCTCACTTTTCCTGTGGGCTTCAGTTCTTGATTCAGATCCTTGCTGGGTCCCAGAGACCCACTTCCCTCCTCCTTTTCCTTGCATCGCTGTATTGCAGCATCTGAACACCAAATCTCAAAGAGGCTGTTTTTTTCTGTTCCTCATATATGATAAATATTTTTGACCCTCCTTCTATTGATTGATTGACTTTTTGAGACAGGGTCTCGCTATGCAGTTCAGGCTGGCCTTAGTTCACTTTCTATTCCAGGGCTGGTCTCAAAAGTGCCAGGATCCTCCTTCCTCCAGCCTCCCGAGTGCTGGGATTATAGGACTGGCTTGACCCTCCCACTAAAGATCTTGTTGAGGCCTCCAAAATGATATGGGAGATGGGCTGGGTATATAGCCCAGCGGCACGGTACCAGCCTGGCAAGCGCAATGTTGTGAATTTGATCCCTGGTTTTAAAAAAAAAGATACAGGAGAAAAATATAACTGCCAACCTGCTGTATGTTGGAGGTGCTGAGTTTCTGTTCCAGCTATGTACCACTATTCCTGTCTCAAGGAAAAATCTTTATTTTTGTTCAGATGAATATGAAACTGCTAGTCTAGGATTATAGTACATCTGACAGAATTTGTTTAGAGTGTTAATTTCTAGATTCACAACTTTTTTCATTTTTGAGACCAGTGTTTTATTTTCCTTCTGTGTTGGCATTTAGGGGAACTTCCTTGGCCACTCTTAAGACACCCAAGTGTGGGATGCCATGTGTGTTCCTGTGCAACCTTTTATTTCCTGGAGCCAACTCTGATTTCTCAGTGGCCAGTCATAAAATTGCAGGAAGGGAATGGAGAGCAGCTTTGGGGAAGCCACAGGGTCCAGGTTAAGATTCTGGGTTTGGTTACTAAAGTCATGTGTGAATGGGAGTCTCTTTATCTTTATTTATTCATTTTTTTTGTGGTACTAGGGATAGATCCCAGGGCCTTGCAGTGCTCTATTACTGAGTTATACCCCCAGCCCAGGCTCATTACTTTTAAAATGTGTAAAATAATAGTAGCTATTTTAGAGTCATTATGAGAAATTAGTATTATTCTGCATAGGATATGTCACAGTTTCTGAAATAGGTTGATATAATTGTTACTACAATATTATGATCTTTCTGATTGTATGCTGATACGCTGATAGTAAAGAATGGGCAGGGTACCCCATCTGCAGTGCCCTGTGAAAAATAAGTGTCTTGTGAAAAATAAGTGTCATTGTGTCAAATGTGTTTTTATAGTTTCTTACGTAAGATTGCTTTTATTCTTTTCCTTATGGACACACTATGAAAGAACGAAAGAAGGGGATTGGGGGGGCAGGGTCTCATGTATTTCATGCTGGCCTTGAACTTACTGTGTCTCCCAGGCTTGCCTCCAACATGCCATGGCCCTTCTGCTTTGGCCTGGCAAGGCCTGGGATTACAGAGGTATACCACCACACCGGCCTGAAACAAGGAACTTCGAAGTGGTCGTGTCCATATTGAAAGATAGTATTTAAAACAAGTGTTGTCCATGAACTTCTTAGAGGGACAATTGATGGGTTCCTGGCTTAGCAGTGCCACCTTTTAAATTATTCTTCCTTGTCTGTCTTTAAAAGTAGGGCCAGGACCTAGGTAGAATTGTGTAGAAGTTGGTAAATAGATTAATTTTCTGAAGCAAAGAAACGGTTGAAATGGTGGTGTATAAAGCTGATGAAAGTTGGAAGTGGGGCAGGTGTTCTGAATTTTTTGTATAGTCAGTTATAACTAGAAACTAGTAAGAGTGTGATGCTGTTTCCTTAAAAGCACTTGTGCAAAAGTGCACTTGCCCACCAACTAGGGGGCTCTGACACGTCCAGAATGTATCATATTAGGTCTTTTTTTCTCCTCTTCCTCCTCCTCCTCCTCCTTCTTTTTCTTTATTTCTGGGGCAGGTTCTAGCTCTGTAGCCCAGGCTGCCCTTGAACTTGGGATCTTTCTGCGCTTCTGAATAGGTGGTGTTACAGTCTTCTGCCACTGAGCTTGTCTGGAGTATTGTTTTTGAAAAGTTCTTGGTTTCCTCAATTATCCCCCCTCCCCCCCATACTGGGGATTGAACTCACGACCTTGCGTTTGCCAGGCAAGCGCTTGTGCTGCTGAGCTAAATCCCCAGCCTGCCTCCTCAATTATTTCTTAGATTATTTTTTTAAATCTGCCCAGATTATTAAAAATGAGAAAGAATAAAAAAACATTGAACCTAATGCTAGTAAGAATGATATGAGACCCTGAAAAGTGCAGGTGCAGACTTGCAGGGGAACATAAAGTTCCTTTGTGGAGAAAAAGGTCTTTTAATTCTGGTGAAGTGGTGTGTTTTGTTTTTGTTTTTTTGGGGGGAATGAAATGCCTTCTGCAGCTTATTGTAGTATAAATATAGCTACTGTCTCCACTCTCCTACTTCTGTGACTTTCAAGTTTTTCATTATTTACATTTGACCACTGAGATTGATAATAGACGACTGTTAGTCATTCTCTTATTTTCCCCAAATATTCTCATTCCCTTTCTCTCCCTCCTTCCGTCTCTCATGTTTCTTTTTAAAAATGTACTAGAAATTTGTAAACAAGAAGGTCATATGATGGAATGATAGTGGTGTGGCACCCAGAGCTCCGTGGGTCGAAGATGGCAACAACAATCCTTGCATCCCTAACCTCCAAATAACACAGATGTCTCTTAGCTGTGTCTAATTGTTCATGTGATGTAACAAGGCAGAGAGTGCTTGAGAGTTGTAGTATCTTACAACAGTTGGGGTCAGGGCACAGCACCATCAGCTTTCGCTGTCCCTGTGGAAATGGGAACTAATGCAGATATCTGGACGTTACACACGTCTATAATCCCAGTGTCCTGGGACGTTGGATAACCTCAAACTTGAGCCCAGTTTGGGCAATTTAGTGAGCCCCTGTTCCAAAATAACATAAAAGTAGCAAAATATGGTGGTGCATGCTTGTAATCCTAGCATTCCGGGAAACTGAGGCATGGGAGTTCCACATTCAGGTCCATCTTGGGCAGCTTAGCAAGAGCCTGGCTCAAAACAAAAACAAAAAGCAGAAGCAAAACAAAACAAAACAAAAAACCAAACCAAACAGGCTACAGCCTGGTAGATTCAACACTGAGTGTCCTAGCAACAAATGGGTTTGGGCTGGAGCTCAGTGTGAAGCCCCAAAATTTAATCCCTAGTAATGCAAAAAGCAAACAGTCCCATAGTCAAGAACACTGGATGGCTAGGTGTGGAGCTGCATACCTGCAGTCCCAGCATTCTGGAGGTTAAGGCAGGAGGGTCCGTGCTTTCAGGGCCAGTCTGGGCTGCAAAGTGAGTTCAAACCCGCCATGTCTCAAAGAAAAAAACATTGCTGGATAGACTCTTCATGTTTTCCTTAGTTTGAATATGTAAATGGTAACTTAAAGCCCACTTAAGTGTCATTTTTAAAAAAACAGTTATAATAATGAGTATCAGAAATCAGTTCTGGTCCCTGTATTATATCTTATTGGTAATTTTAAAAATTGCTATAGGTTCTGGGGGCTTAGCTCGGCAGTATAAGCGCCTGCCTGGCAAGCGTGAGGTCATGAGTTCAATCCACAGTACAAAAAAAAAAAATTGCTTTGTATTTATTGCTTATTAATGATCGATATGGAAATAGAAAGTTATCATTCAGCAGTGTTTTCCCTTCTTACATTAAAAAGAGGCCTTGGAGAGTAAGTAGTTATTTACATTATTGATTGTTATTATTTTAGAAGGCAAGTAAAATGTTATACACCACAACATTTATTAGAAGTTAAAACACTATGTCACACTGATCAGTACATAAACAATGATTATAAATTTTACTAACATACTTAATACTTCAGTTTAAGTATTTATATACCAATCTCACTTCTCTGCTTAAAATTGAGATACTATAATTGTTTTGTCTGCTGAAATGTGATTATTTGAACCACTTATTGTATGAAAAACGTCTGCTCGAAGAGCATTGTTACCCAAATTAAAATGTGTCTGATCTTAGCAAGGTTATATACCCTTTTTAAAAATTAACCTTTTTCATTATGTATCTTTATGTGTACATATATATATATATATATATTTATATATATTTATATATAGGTATAGATATGTATTTTAATTTTTGTTGTATGGTTGTGATGATTAAAGCCAGGAGCTTTAAGATACTGGTGTTACCTCTACAACTGAGCCACATTTATTTTGAGATGGGGAGCATGTATCTCAGTAAGCAACTGAGCTAAATTGCCCAGACTGTCTTTGAACTTGGGATCCTCCTGCCTCAGCCTTCCCTGTTGCTTGAATTACAGGCACACACCACTAGGGCCATCATGAATTGCATGTTTTCTTATTTTTGAGATTTGAGAGTTCTGCACTTATTTTGGATACCAGTTTGTGTGTGTGTGTGTGTGTGTGTGTGTGTGCGCACTTTATCAGATGTACTTTTTGTAAATACTTTCTCCTAGGTGGAACTTTTTATTGTCTTCCTTGGGATATATCATCCCAAGACCAGAAGTTTTCTTTTGTTGTGCATGCTTTTTGTGTCCTAGCTAGAACATCATTGCTCAATCCTTTCCAAGGGTTTTTTAAATGCATTTCTGAGGGTTGAACCCAGAGCTTACCTACTGAGCTGCTTTTCTGATGCTTTCTCTTTCTCCTCTGAGTTTTGAGTAGGGGTCTTGCAGTCACCCAGTGATTACATTCACATTCCCCGCACCCTCAGCCCAGCTAAAATTTTATTTATTTTTAATTTTGTGGTAGTGGGATTGAACCCAGGATCCAGTACATGTAATTGGAGTGAGTATTGGTTTACATCTATATTCAAACAGTGACACCGTGATACATCTTTCTAATCTCTTTTGAGAGGCCCCCCACTCTTGTGTGTGTAGAGTTTATATGTTGAAGAAATCTTTTTCTAGTAGACTTCCCTGTAATATAGATTTTGCTGATTTAAAGATTGAAGAATAACAATGGTACTAGTCAAGCATGGTGGTGCATGCTCATAATCCCAGCACTCAGGAGGCTGAGGCAGCAGGATCATTGAGTTCAAGGCCAACCTGGGCTACCAAATGAGTTAAAGGCCAGTCTGAACTGTATAGGAGATCCTGTCTGTAAACAAATACAACAACATTAGCAATGGTTCTTTGTATACTATGTATAGCATATAGGGTTACAAAAACCATTTAATTAATTGGAGTGACGATAATAAATTTACTTTCTAGTATGTGCAGCAGTTGTAAAATAAATTGTGTTTTCAAATCTTTATATGAAAGCTATTAAAATCTTTAAATGAAAACAGTTAAGGTCAAAGTGAAATGATCTTACTAATTGTTTTTTAAAGCACTTAAACCAGGCATGGTGGCATACCTGTGTCCTGGCTATTGAGGAGGCTGAGGAAGGAGGACCCCAAATGCAAGGCCAGCTTGGGCAATTTAGTGAGGTTGTGTTTCAAAATCAAATAAAAATGCTAGGGATGTAGCACAGTGTAGAACACTTGTATGAGATCCTGGGTTCAGTCCCCAGTATAGGGGGAAGAGAAAAAAACCCAAACTCCTTAACTACAACAACAAAACCACTAACAAAAACCCCACATTTGACTTAAAGTTCCTGATCATAAACTAGACATTTTAACTTTGGAGGGTTAAACACATTAGAATTTATACAGATACGTGTCAACGCCGAAATACCATAAGATTAAGGGAGTTTTTGTTTTTAGGCAGGATCTTGCTATGTAGTTGAGGCAGACCTTGAACTCCCCGTGAAGCCCAGGCTGACCTCCATCTTGTGATCCTCCTGTATCAGCCTCCAAAATGCTGGGACTGTTGGTGTGTGCCACTACCCCTGGCTGAGAAATCTTTTATGTACTAACATGTAATACTTTACCCAGAATACTTTTGTGAAAAAGCAGAGTATGTAGCAGTGTGAGCTGTATACTGTAGTGCCTTTGTTACAGAAGCATGTGTACCTCTGTGTACAGTGCCTCCAGGGGCACAGTATTTATTGCTTCTGGTGGTGTGAGCAGATGACTGGAACATGGCAGTGAGGGTCTGAGTTTTTAGACTTTTCATACCTCACGGCGTATGAGTATCTCTTTCACGCTTATCCCATTGAATTGCTCTAAAATGGTTACTTGGCTTTTTGTAATTCTCTTGTTTAATGTATATTACTTCTATTGAGTTATACTTTACATAGCGTCCCATTTATGCATTTGAAATGTACGATTCAGTGGTTTTTAGTGAACTCTTGAGTTGTACAGCTCTCATAACAGTCAGTTTGGGGATATTTTCAACACCTCACTAGGAGTCCCTTCTCATTTTCTCCAAGTTCCCCAGGTAACTATTAATGTATTTTTTGTGTCTGTGGAGTTATCTATTTTGGACATTCCATATGAGTGGGATCATTCAATAGGTGGTCTTTTGTGACCCACTTACTTCACGCCCTTTGTGTAATGTTTTTGTGGTGCCGGTGTTTCAGATAAGATCCTTGCAATGCTCGGCAAGTGCTGTGCTACCAAGCTACATTTCCAGCCATTAGTTTTTTGAGGTTCATCCCTGTTGTGTGTCTCAATACTTTCATCTCTTGAATTGTTCAGTAATCATCGTATGAATACACTGCATAGTTTGCCGTTTTCGCCTTGATGAATAGTGCGTCTGTGAACATTTTCACAAGTTATTGTGTGGACATGCAATCATGTCTCTTCCATATAGAAATAGGAATGGATGTGTTGGGTCATATGATAACTGTGAATATGAGTCCATACTGTGATACACACAGAGTGGAGTTACCTGATGGTATTTTTCGGAACACATTCCCCACTGAAGTGACACACGACTATGGTTTTATGATTTGTCCAAGAGCCTGGGAGGTAGGAAACAGTGCAGTGGTTGTGGTCCTATTTTCATTCTTTGTCCTATTTCTTTCACATCCTGTGTGCACTCACCGGAATAAAGTACTTGAACAATTTCAGTGAAATGAAGACACTTAATATGTTCAGTTACATGGGCTTTCTAGGAGGCAAGCAGAGAATTTACCAGACTGTTTCAGTGCACTTTGTACAATTGACTTGTCAGTTCTTGTTTCACTAGGCTGACAGGCACTGCTTTCCTTACCTTGGCTTGCAGATTTTATACTCCTTCAAGCCAGGATTATCAGTCATTTGTACCCCTTCTATCATAAATCCACTGGGAGGTGTCATTCTGTCCTATAATGGAGGCAGTCTTTGCAACTATTAAAGTAGCTCACAACCCTGGTGTATGATATATGATAGCCCATTTTCATAAGGAGAGCAAAGGATGTGAAGGGAATATTGCCAGCTTTTGATATACTCACTCTGGTAATTCCAGTTCAGAGTGATGAAATCTTTAGTACAAGTAAGCATGGAGTTCTAACGGTGGTAGAATTTTGGGGGACCATCATATATGCACTGCCTGAAACATAGCTCTGGGGTACATACCCCAGACAAGAGTCTGGGGTATGACTCTTATTCCTATCGGGAAGCAAATCATAATGCATAACACTTGCCTAGCTTAAGCAAGTCCAAGAGAGTCTTAAAAGGCAATGGACTTGGACTAAGGTGCTCTTTGTCTGTCTGTCTGCCTGTCTGTCTGTAGGAATTAGGTGAATGGGTGGAGAGGAAGTGGCAAGAAAAAAAAAAGAAGCATTTTATGTAGAGAAAAGCAAGGGGAGCAGTAGGATGTATGAGTCAGGCTGGTGTGTGCAGTGACCTCTGAACTGAGAAGTTATTAGACTGATGTCAAGGTGGTTCCATGAGGAGAGGGTTAGAAGTGCTTCAAGCTCGTCTTGGTCAGTTTAGCAAGTTCCTTTCTTAAAATTTAAAAAATAAAATGCAAAGAATTGGTGATATATCTTAGTGCAAAAGTCCTAGGTTCAATCACTAATATCAAAAAACTTATGGGATGTACTTGGGTCATAGGAAGTACTATATCAGTGTGAAAACATGTTAGGATTTCTGCATGGAGATCCCAGAGCGTTTGTGGATTATACAGTAGTGGATGGATTCAGGAAACAGTGCAGTAGTTAGATAGGATGTGGCAAATACGCAAGAGAAGGAGTTCAGTAGATTTGCCTACCTCTTACGCCAACACAGTAAAACCACCACTTACCAGCCTCCGTAGTAATGAATTTAAAGCCTGGAGACTCTTCTGTTAGTTAGAAAGAAGGTGTTGATTCCATGTGGCACACGCTCTTGGACATGTGGCTTTTCTGTCAGTCTTGCCTTACTTGTCCCTTGTGAGTGCTTTCTTCTCAGGGCAGTAATGTGAGAAGGGCCTCCACATGGTGGCTGGGGGTGTGTTGTAGGCTGCCCTCTGCTGCTGGCTCCTTTTTTCTTTGTATGCATTATCCAAAACGCACACCTCTCTTGTTTCTCTGCCCTCTTCCTCTTCCCCTATGCTGGAGGAAAGAAAAAACTTCATCTTTTGAGTTCCTCACAGTCTTGGTAGTAAGAGAAACCTTTGAGGAGGATGTTAAGATGTCAATATACAAAAATCAGTAGCATTCCTAATGCCAATAATGAACGCACTGAGAAAGAAATTAGGAAAATAATGCTATTCACAAAAAATTCAAGAAACGTTAAATGCTTAGGAATTAACTTAATAAAAGGAGGACCTCCGTTAATAAAAATTATATTCTAAAAAGGGTTATTGAAAATAATATCAGAAAGTAAAAAGGTACCTCCTTTTCCTGAATAGGCAGAACAAATGTCAAAATGACCATACTTCTAACACTGATAATACAGATTTAATGTAATCCCAGTCAAGATACCACCAGCATCTCTCATAGAATTAGAAAAAACAATCCCAAACTTATATGGAACCAGTAGTGACCCACAACAGCGATCCTGGGCAACAAGACAAAAGCAGGAGGCATCACAACCCGAGAGTTGAGGTTATATTACACTGCTACAGTGATAAAAACGCTGCAGTACTGGCCCAGAAACGTATATGTCAATCAGTGGAACAGAAGATAGGAATGTAGAAATAACCCTAGATACATTTGGCCATCTGATCTTTGATAAAAGCATATATAGGTGGAAGAAATATCTTTTTAACAAGTGATATGGGGAAAACCAGCTCTCCATATGCAGAAGATTGACTCTAAATCCATGTTTCTTAACATGTATTTACACGAAATCAAAAATGGATCGGTGACCTAGATATTAAAAACAATGAAACTCCTTGAAGATAAAATATATAAAACTCATGAAGGTGTAGGCAAGGACTTTCTGACCAAAACCCCAAGTGCACAGGAAATAACATTGAGAATCAACAAATGGCATTAAATCAAGTTAAAGAGCTTCTGCACAGGAAAGAAAACAACAGTAAAGAAAAAACCTATTGAACAAGGAAACAAAAACTTTTTTTGTCAATTACTCCTTAGACAGACAACTACATGATATAAAGAACTCAAATTAGTTCTCCTGCCAGCATAAAAGACAATCAGGAAATGGACAATTGAAATACACACTTCTATGAAGAAGACATACAAATGGCCAGTAAATACACAAAAAAGTTTTTCAGCATCTCTGGCCATTAGAGAAAAGGCAAATGAAAACAACACAGATTGTATCTTACTACAGGAAAAATGACTATCATCCATATCATCAAATAAATGCTGACGAGGCTTTAGGGAAAAAGGAACTCTTCTATATTGTTGGTGTGAGTATAAGTTAGTACAAACAATAGAAATCAGTAGGCAGATTCCTCAGACAACTGCAAATAGAGATTTTGTTGATTTAGCTATTCCTCTGCTCAGTATCTTCCCAAAAGGGTTTAGGATATATTCCGGTGATACATGCATACTCAGCTTTATAGCAGCACAACTCAGAATAGCTAAATCTTGGAAGCAGCATCTATGTCCATCAGCAGATGAATGGGTAGACAGTGTGTGCTGTTTAGACACAATGGAGTACTACTGTGCCATAAAAGGATGAATTTGAGTCTTCGTGGGAAAATCGATGTGCATGGAGATCATAATGCTAAGTGCAGTAAATCAGACACACAGGCACAAATGTCACGTGGTTTATCTTATATGAGAATCCCAGAGTATAAGTAATTTAAAACAAAAGATAGGTGACTGGAAACAGAGAGATGGATCTTTTGCTAATGCGAAGGAGACCTAGAGATGAGGGGAAGGGTTAAGCTGGGGAGGGAAAGGGACATGAAAAGAATTCAGATGTGCTGTGTATGTGTACCAGCTCCCCAGTGAAGGGGAAACCAGCCACAGAAAAGACTAGCAAGAAAAAGCCAAGTGTTTCAGAAGGCAATAGAAAGGATGATCTGAGAACATCACAAGAACCAGCAAGACTCCGGCCTTTTCAGCTTCAAAAGTGAAATACTTTGCTTTGAGGAAAAAACCCCAGAGCACCGTGTTCCAAAATGGTGGTGACCTAGAGAATTTGTTCCTTGGGATTGGGTGCAGAGTACTCAGTGATCCAGGCACTTGACCCCTAAAGCAGAGAGAAGGAAGCCTGGCTGCTGCTCCAGTTTGCAGCAGACCTTGGCATCACCCACATGTTGCTGGTTTTAGGTGAATGCAGGCAGGATGCAAGACTTGCAGGTCAGGAAGGCTTCCACCCACATTTCAGAAGAAGGTCTGGGAGACCAGGCAGTGTGCCCCTGAGATGCCAGTGTATGAAACTGTGATTGTGAAGCTAATGCTGCAGTGAGACCCTAGAAGGTTGGAGAAGCCAGGAATGTGGATCATCTGAGGAAACCTACAAGGAAGGAGCAGAACTGGCCCAAGAGGGAGAAGCCATGGGAGTTGCAATTACCAGAAGTGGCAAAAGAACAGAGGCATCTAACCCCTTTGGAGTTCACGCCTTGCCACAAACTGCCTTGGATGCTGCACATGTCATTATAGGACTTCATGTTCGCTCTCCTGGGTTTTGGACCTGCTTTGATTCCATTCCTTTGCATCCCTCTATTTGTATCTTATGGAGTGGTAATGTTTATCTTGTGCCATTTATGTCAGAAAGTGTTTAACTCTTCATTTGTACCAGGGCTTCTAGCTAAAAGTTTTCCTTAAATCTCAGAGGAGACTTTGAACTTGGACTTCTCAGCAGCTGAAACTGTTAGGACTCTGGCAACTCATAGAGATGGGCTGAATGCTTTTGTGTAAAGGAGTATACGTGAGTCTTTGGGAGTCCAGGGTCAGAATGTTATGCTTTGGTCTGGATGTCCCCCTAAAGGCTCATGTGGTCATCAGTGTGACTTTTTCAGAGGTGGCTAAATCTAAAGTGTGTGAGGCTGGGATTACGGGTATGTGATTACTAAATCATTCCACTGATTGGTTTGGCACTGCCTAAGCCTGGTAGCCTAGACAGAATATAAAAGGAGAGAAGGAAGCTGCTAAGGCCCCTTGCTTGCTTTGCTGCCTTCTGCCTGCCATGAACTTCTTTTCCTCTGAGATGTCCCTCTGCCATCATCCCATGCTGCTTTGGAGCCAACCGATTATGGATTGAAACCTCTACAAACTGTGAGCCAAATAAACCTTTCTCCTCCCTTAGCTTTGGGTGTCAGTTACTTTGTCTCAGCAATGAGAAAAGTGAGACACTGGACAGTCCTTCAAATCTAGTTTTTACCTTGAGTTTGAGGCCAGCCTGGGCAACAAAGTGAGTTCAAGGCCAGTGTGAGCTGCATAGTGAAACCCTGTCTCAAAAAGACCAGGAAAAGAAAGAAAGAAATCTAATTTTTTAGATCTTAAGTTCATGTGACTCCTACTCCAATTCATTTCTATTTTTCTAAATAAAAATATACATTTTGCTGTGGTACAGCACTTGCCTGGCAAGCCTAAGGTCCTGAGTTCAGTTCCTGGTACCAAAAAATAAACAGTATTCAACAGTAAATATTAGATTTCCTCCCAAACTGTTTTACTAAAAGTGGTAAAAAGATAAAGCCTTTATTTTCCTGTGTTTTCTTATATTTGCCTACATATAAAGCATCCCCTAGTGTAAGGTCTGCAGACTGCAAAGATTTATGGACAAAACCTTTTTGTTGAGTGTCTCCTGCATACTCTGCATGATGGGAGTTGGGATTTTGGTTAGTTAGCTTCCAGCTTTTCTCCACCATATTAATGACGTTCACAAATCGTTAAAGTGACACCCCTGTCCATAGATATAATTTGCATTGAAAATTTTCCGATATATGACATTCCTTGTCATGAAAAAATGGTAACCAATATTTATTTTATTTTTACTGTTTATCAGTTTGTTTCCACTCCTTTCATTTATTGTACCGTTTTTAAATTATGCATTGCTTTAAAAACAACCAAGTTTATGGAATTATTACTAACAGTATTATTGTTTTTAATCAACAGATTTCAACACTAAACTTGCACAATGTCTTTGAAACCAAGAGTAGTAGATTTTGATGAAACATGGAACAAACTCTTGACTACAATCAAAGCAGTTGTCATGTTGGAATACGTCGAGAGAACAACGTGGAATGATCGCTTCTCGTATCCTTTTAGTGGCAACTTGATACATATTCTGAAATTCACAAGGGCGTTGAAAAGTGAACGTTTGTGTAAAACAATTTATTGAAATAAGAGAGCTTCCAGTGTCAGTATTTTCAGATATGTTATTTACATTTCCACATTCATTCTTTCGTGACACCCAGTATTCTATATATAATGTTTTATTTATTACTTATTGAGCACTTAGTGCATCTCCCGATCAAGTACTAGCCAGGCCTGACCCTGCTTAGCTTCTGAGATAGACAAGATTGGGCATATTCAGAGAGAGATGGCAGTAAATTTAATATATCTTTCGACACTACTTTAGGCTTTGGGAAAACAGTTGTTATTTAAACCAGCTCTTCTGATTATAATAAGTGAAACAGACACTTATCACATTTTTAAAATCTAATGTCAGTGTCTCCTAATAATAAGCAGAGGTGGATATTGTGGAAAAAAATGGCAGGGGCAGGATGTGGGGAAGGCGTGGAGTGCTCGTATGCAGGTGGTCCTGTTAGGGTAGTTAGGGAGCATCTCTGAGAATGGCAACGCTTGGGTAAAGACTTCAGCAAAGTGGAGAAGCAGGCCACTTGGATATCTGGGGGAAAAATGTTTGTGTTAGTCTTCCACACTGCAGCAAAATACTTGAGACAGTCAGCTTCTAAGTAGGAAGATTTTGTTTTGCCACAGTTTTAGTCCCTGGTCAGTTGGCCCAGTTGCCTTCGGGCTTTGGTGGGGCGGGGAGCACATCTTGGTGGAAGCAGTTTGGGGTAGGACCTGCTAGTCTCATAGTGTCTAGGAGACAGAGAAGCAGGAGCTGGGGTCCCAGGATCCCTTCCAGGGCACAGCCCCCAGGACCTAGCTTCTTCCCAGGAGGCCATGTCTCCCAAAGGTTCTACCACATCCTAGGAGTGCCATAGGTGGGGGACCAAGCCTTAACACCTGGGCTGGGGGGACCGTGTCCCCATCATAGCAGTGTTCTAGGTGGAGGTGGACTGTCAGGTTCAGTGATGGAGATGGAAGCATGTGTTGTTTTTCAGTTTTGGGGGTGGAACCCAAGGGCTTCCACTGAGCTACATTTCCCACTCTTTTCATTTATTTTTTATTTCAAGAAAGTCTTGCTAAGTTGCCAGGACTGGGCTTCAGCTTTTGATCTTCATGCCTCACTCTCCTAAAGTGCTGAGATGACAGGCATGCACCTCCACACCATTTTCAATTTTAAGATCTTTACTTTTATTGCCGTTGTGAAACCTTCACTGGTTTTACTTACTACATACACTCAGTTCAAAAATACAATTCTTTTTTATTTTTTGTTTTTTGAGACAAGGCCTCACTATGCAGTTCAGGCTGGCCTTTGAACCTACTTTGTGGCCTGGAACTTGTAGTGATCCTCCTGCCTCAGCTTTCCAAGTGCTGGGATTACAAGTGTGTGCCACCATGCCTGGTTAGAATTTAGTTCTTACCATGTTTCTGGTTACACACTGAATTGGATGCAAATCAAGTCAAATTTCTTCATAAGGTCAGTATTGAACCTAACCTTTGAATTTGATTTGATTCCATTTCAATTTGATGTGTGACCAGAATCTGGAAAGAATTAAGTTCATTGACACAGTGAGATTCTTTAAAAAAAAAAAAACTTTGTGAACCGAGGAACCACTGTAATTAAGTTAATATTATTAAAACTCAAAATTTAGGGCAAGTATAGGAAGAGTTTTTTTTTTTAACGTTTTACTTTTTAAGTTGTGTTCTTAAAACACTACAGCTTGGCAAACAGTGTAAATTAGTATAAGTCATCTCAAAAGCCAGTGGGTTTTTTTTTGTTTGTTTTTGTCTTTGCCACAGTTTTAGTCCCTGGTCAGTTGGCCCAGTTGCCTTCGGGCTTTGGTGGGGCGGGGAGCACATCTTTTTGAGACAGGGTCTCGCTATGCAGTTCAGGCTGGCCTTGAGCTCACTTTGTAGCCCAGGCTGGTCTTGAACTCGCAACGATCCTCCTGCCTCAGCCTCCTGAGTGCTGGGATTGCAGGTGTGTGCCACCACGCTGGGCTTTGTTTTGTTTTTTAAAGTTAAAAAGATGCAGTCTATTCTAACAGGATAAATATTTTTAACCATTTCACTTTGAGTTAATGAAGCCTCACAAATGAGCAACATTGGGGAAAACAAAAAGCAGTTATTGACAAACGACAGCACACAGGAAAACAGAGAACTGTGTAAAAGTAACTGTGTTCCCATATTTTTGAAGTCGCTTTACAGGGTAGGACGGGCTTTTTAATAGAGAATGTACTGAAATAGTATTGCTGCTCATCTGCCCTGTCATCGGTTGTCACTGAGTTCAGAGGTTTTCTTCAGAATTAGCTGCTTCTGATTTGATTATGGGAATTCCTGTGAATGGATAGTTCATAAATAGTGGAGATTTTTTATTTTATTCTGACTCCCAAAAGATTGGCTTTGGAAATATGAGTCTTGGGAGATACTGAAATCTGACCTCTGGTTAGTTCCCAGCTCTTGTCTTTTAAAGTATCTTTTCTGTAGCCAAATCACAGTTGAGCTAGAGGCTGCAAATGCTGTCCTTCAAACGTGTTTTTGTAAGGGGCAAACATTTCCAGAGTATCTGGATGTATTTGAAGAGATTAGAGAAACAACTGATTAGTAAGAATCTTTTACATAGTTGGTTGAAATTCTTCTACATAATCAACTGAGACCCAAAACTGGTAAGTTGAAAGCATGAACTGAAAATTTATGAAGGCTAACTCCATTAAACACATTTGCTTATGCCTCACTGAGAAAGTCCAGAATACATTAAACTGTGGAACACAATGGACAGTCTCTCTTGTACTCTTTCCCTGTTTAAATCCTCTTTACTGTCAGCAGAAGGTAAGTCCTATGGTGTGAATCCTTCCAATAATTTTGCTTACATTTATATGCAGTGAACATACTGAGATTAATTTTATAAATTATAAAGTATTTGGGCACAATTAGCATACCGTGTTAAAATTTTGGTATTGAGGGGGTTTTTTGTTGTTTGTTTCGCTTTTTTTTGAGACAGGATTTTACTATATAGCCCTGGTTCACCTTGAACTTATGACAGTCTTCCTGCCTCAGCCTTCCAAGTGCTGGGATATAACAGATGTGCCACTGTGTGCAGCCAGCCATTTTAATTTGGTGGGGGCTCTTTTTGAGACAAGGTCTCACTATGCAGTTCAGGCTGGCCTTGAGCTCACTTTGTAGTCCAGGCTGATCTTGAACTTGCAGTGATCCTCCTGCCTCTCAGTCTCCTGAGTGCTAGGATTACAGGCATGCACTACTATGCCCGGCTAATTTTTTAGTACTAATTAAGTTTCATATTCTAGAAATGTGCTTATGTAATTTTAAAAAATTTTTTTTTGTGTAGCAAGACCGTGTCAAAAAGACAAGTGCTGGGAGGGTCAGGGATTTAGCTCAGTGGCATAAGTGTCTGCCTGGCAAGCACAAGGTTGTGAGTTCGATCCCCAGCACCCAAAAAACAAACAAACAAACAAAAAAACCAGTCCTGGGTTCAGTCCTCAGTATTCAAAAAAGACAAGTGCTGGGATTATAGGAGTGTACCACTGTGCCCGGCTTTTTTTGAAATGTGTTTATGTGGCTTAAGATAGAAATAGTTGTAACAAATAATGTCACTTTGGATGAAAATTCAGGAAGGAGGTATTCAAACTTCTACATATTAAGTAAATGCCATCTTTGTTAAAAGAATAGTTGATCTAAATAGCTTTTCCTATTTCCTAGAAATACTACTTTTCCCCTTTATTGTGCACATCAGATATTTTATTAGTTACTGATTATCATTAAAGATAAAAAAGGCATGCATTGCACCCCAGTGGCAGAATGCTTGTGTACATGTGCACATGTGCCCAGTTTTAATCCTCAGCACCATACACACACTCTCGGGTGCACACACAAAGTAAGGAAGGATCTAGAAGAAAGATGGAAAGGCTGGCCACAGTCCACCTGACAGTGACCTGTGTGGAGAGGGCTGCTTGGTCTTTCCAGCTGGGTAGGGTGAGCATATAGGACTCATTGAGTCCTTTCCTGTCCTCCTTTGTAAGCACTTGGTAAGTGCCGGGAGCTGCCTGGGAGTTGGGAATCTAGTGATGAGTAAGAATAGATTAATGAGCTAGGCCTGGCGGCACACGCCAAAATTCTGACACATGGGAGGCTGAGCAGGAGGGTCATCTTGATTTAGAGGCCAGCCTGGGCTACATAATCAAGTTCAAGGCCAGCCTGCCCACATAGTGAGACCTTGTCTCCAAAAAACAAAACAAAGCAGAACAAAAGAAAGGTGGAGGTATAAATGATATAACTGGGAAGAAAATGTTCTGTAGAAAATACAGTATCAGATATAGTGGTGCTAGAGCTTGTTTTCTTACTCTTTTTATTTTTATATGTATTTTTGTGATATTGGTGATGGAACTCAGGACCTTTCCATTGAGCAACATCCCAGCCCCCGTTTTCAAGACAAGGTCTAAGTTGACCAGACTGGTCTCAAACTTAGGATCCTCCTGCCACAGCCTTCCAGGTGCCCAAATTACAGGCATACAGCACCACTCCTGGCCCTTACTCATATTTTTATGAAAGATTTTTATTTTGTAACATTTCCTCATTTTTTGTTATAAACATGTGACTCCATCCTTCATAAACCTACTTTCACATTGCATCTGTGCTCATTAGTTAGTCTGGTCTCACTCACGGTTGCTGTGTCTTACACGGTTGGGTAGTAAGCCGTGCTTCTGAAGCACTTCAGCATACATGAACTTTCTTGGCTCTCAGAGGGACTCTGGAGACCTCAAGGGAGGAATCTTTATTTTTATCTTACAGGCAGATGATGGTGGCAGTTGTGCTGATGAGACACATACTGTGCCATGGAATGATCATGGCATGTAAAGACCACAAGCACAAGGCCTTGACCTACACAGTGTGTTGCTTTGATGTCACCCTTCCTTGGGACAGATAAGCTGTAACTTCTAGAATGCCCATTCACAGTTGCTGGTGGCAGAACGTTAAACACCTTATTTTCCAGAATTTAGACTAATTAGTGTGTGGTGCAGAGATCACATGTCAGCTTTGCCTTGAGTCTCCATTTATCCTTCTCAGTATAATTTAATTTGTGTAAATATCAACATGATTCAGTAAAGCAAAAGATATTTTAAAAGTTAATTAATTTGGAGACAGATCTCCTGTATAGTTCAGGCTGGCCTTAAACTTACTACGCAGCCCATGCTGGCCTTGAACTCAAAGTGATACCCTGCCTCAGTCTCCTGAGTGCTGGCATGTGCCCCTGTGCGTGGCCTCAGAGTATTTTAACAAAGGAAAAATGGAAATGGCAACTCAGACAGGCGAATAAGCAAGTTGGTCAAGATTACTGGTTAGCACAAAGGAAGTGTCACTTAGATCACATTTTCTTTTTTTTTTTTTTTGATTTTTTGTTTTTTATTTTTTGGTGCTAAGGACCAAACCCGGGGCTTTCAGCTTGTTAGACAAGCGTTCTACCACTGAGTTAAATCCTCAGCCCCAGATCGCATTTTCTTTAACTCCTGGGTAAAAGCTCTTTGTGCTAGAATAAATAAACCTACCTCTGATGTTTAGCAGGGCACTTAAGGGTGTTCAAAAAGCTTAACTGGCTTGTTGGCCTTATTACTATTCATACAGTATTTCTAATAAGTTTTTTCTTTTGATACCAGAATTGAACTCATGCCCTTGCGCTTGCCAGGCAGGCACTGTGCTAGATCCCCAGCCCTGTATTTCTAATAGTGGAATAAATGTTGAAAGCCATGGCTAGGTTGCACAACATTTTGAGTACTATGGGGTAGCAGAATGTGTCCAGTGAGTAATTTTTATGACAGATTCCTCAGATGTGCAAACGTGCTTGCCTTTTGTGATATCCCATGGTTCTTTGTTGGTAATAAGGCATAACATCCTACATGAACTTGATTTGGTGGGTGTCTGAGTACTTGATTTTCCAGTTCAGGCTAGAAACCCTTTGGATTTTAAATTCTGTGAGGATCCATTCTTCTTGTAGTGCTTTTGAATAATTCTCAATAAAAACTTTATTTCTGTGCTACTGGGATTGAACCCAGGACCTTCTCATGGGCAACAC
>PVJX010025051.1:0-27376 GCA_004027295.1 Dolichotis patagonum | reverse complement strand
AAAAAAACCCCTGCAAAACCTGCATAAACACATGGAAATTAAATAAAAACCTTCTTAACAACCAGTGGGTTACAGATGAAATTAAACAAGAAATAAAACAATACCTAAAATATAATGAAAATGCAGACACATCATACTGTAACTTATGGGACACATGAAAGCAGTCCTGAGAGAAAAATATATATCAATAAATAGTCACATCAAGAAAACAGAATGAGCACAAATAAATAACTTAATGCTACATCTCTAACTCCTAGAAAAGGAAGAGCAAGTCTAAACCAAATTCATTGAAGAGGGGAAAATTGTTAAGATTAGAACAGAAATTAATGCAATTGAAACAAAAAAAATACAAAGAATTAATGAATCAAAGAGCTGGTTTTTTGAGAGGATAAACAAAATTGAAAAGTTCTTAGCCAACCTTATCAAGAAAAAGAAAGAAAAAAAAACCCAAATCCATGCAATAAGGACTGAAAAGTGGGAAATTACTACAGATCCCATGGAAATTCAAAAGATCATGAACACCTACTTTGAAAATTTCTACTCACATAGAGAGGAAACCACAGAAGAAATGGAAATATTTCTAGAAACATATGAACTACAAAAGCTCAATCAAGAAGATATAACAATTTTGAATAACCCAATAGCAGCTACTGAAATTGAAAATGTTATTAAAAGCTTACCAACAAAGAAAAACCCAGGTCCTGATGGATTCATAGTTGAATTCTATAAGAAATTTAGAGAAGACATAATGCCAACACTCCTTAACCTCTTCAGTGAAATTGAAACAAAAGCAGTTCTGCCTAAATCATTCTTAGAGGCAAGTATTACTCTGATACCAAAACCAGAGAAAGACCCAACCAAAAAGGAGAATTATTAACCAATCTCACCAATGAACACTGATGCAAAGAATCTCAATATGATACTGGCAAATAGAATGCAGCAAATTATCAAGAAGATTATACACCATGAACAAGTGGAATTTATTTCAGGAATGCAGTGATGGTATAACATACGTAAATCAATAAATGTACTACACCACATCAACAGAGCCAAAAATAAAAATCACATGGTCATCTCAATAGATGCAGAAAAGGCTTTTGATAAAGTCCAACACCTGTTCATGATAAAAACCCTACAGAAACTTGGAATAGAATTTATGTACCTCAATCTCATAAAAGCCATTGGTGACAAACCAACAGCCAACATTACTGAAATTTTTCACTCTAAAATCAGGAACAAGTCAAGGATGTCCACTATCATCACTCCTATTCAATATAATTCTAGAAATATTAGCCAGAGCAATCAGACAAGAAAGATAAATAAAAGGATTAAAAACAGGAAAAAAGGAAGTTAAATTATCATTATTTGAGATGACATGATCCTCTACTTTGAAAACCCCAAAAACTTCATTAAAAAACTACTAGAGGTAATAAACAAATTCAGCAGGGTAGCTGGATACAAAATCAACACTCAAAAATCAATAGCATTCCTGTACACTAATAAAAAACTCACCAAGATAGAAATTATGGAAATATCACCTTTCACAATAGCATCTAAAAAAATGAGATATTTAAGAATCAACCTAACTAAAAATGTAAAAGATCCATATGCTGAAAATTATACAACCCTAAAAAAGGAGATTGAAAAGGATATTAGAAAATGGAAGGATATTCCTTGCTCTTGGCTAGGAAGAACCAACATTGTAAAAATGGCCATACTCCCAAAACTCTTACACAGATTCAATGCAATCCCAATCAAAATGCCATCAACATACCTTACATATCTAGAAAGAATAATCCTAAAATTCATTTGGAAGCAGAAGAAACCTAGAATAGCAAGGGCAATTCTGAGCAACAAAGGCAAGACAGGAGGCATCTGAATCCCTGATTTGAAACTATACTACAAAACCACAGTAATAAAATCAGCATGGTACTGGAAAAGAAATACACCTGATGATCAATGGAACAGATTAGCAGATACAAACACTACTACAAAGACACTCAGCCACCTTATATTTGACAAAGGGGCTAAACGTGCTCACTGGGAAAAAGATAGCCTCTTTAATAAATGGTGTTGGAAACATTGGCCTTCCACATGCCGAAGACTGAAAGTAGACCAATGCCTATCACCATACACTAAGCTAAAGTCAAAATAGATCACGGATCTAAATATTAAAATAAAAACACTAAATGTACTGGAAGACAAAGTAGGTTAAAAACATTGGCGACATAGAGGTAGGGAGAGGATTCATGAATAAAATGCAAACCACATGGGAAATACTTCAAAGACTCAACAACTAGGATCTCATATTACTAAAAGTTTTTTCACATCAAAAGAAATCACCAACAAAGTGAAAAGCAAACCCACAGAATGGGAAAACATCTTAACCAACAATCCCTCACACAAAGGATTTATATCCAAAACATAAAGAACTGAAAAACATCAAGCCCCCAAATTCAAAGACCCTCTCCAAAAATGGACATTGGAGATGAACACACAGTTCTAAGATGAAGATATACAAATGGCAAATAAATATATGAAGAAATGCTTACCATCACTGGTCATTCAAGAAGTGCAAATTAAAACAGCATTGAGATTTCATCTTGTCCCAGAAAGAATGGCTGCCATCAAGAAAACAACTGATAACAAATGTTGGCAAGGATGTGGGAAAAAGGAACACTTCTATACTGTTGGTGGGAGTGCAGACTGGTGCAACCACTGTGGAAATCAGTATGCAGATTCCTCAAAAATCTAGGATTGGAAATTCCATTCAATCCGGCTATTCCCCTCATGGGTATTTTCCTAGAAAAACTGAAAACATCAGGTCACAGAAATATATGTGCGCCTATGTTCATAGAAGCACAATTTTTAATAGCTAAATCTAGGAAACAACCAAAATGCGCATCAACTGCAGAGTGGATGAAAGAAATGTGGTATTTTTATACAATGGAATATTACTCAGCCATAAAAATGATGATCTTGAGGCCTTTATAGGTAAATGGAGGCAACTTGAAAATATCCTCATTAGTGAAATGAATGGGACTCACATAAGTAAATATCACTGAAAGACAGTTTTGCTGGATTCATCAGTCTGGGTTGAAAGTTGTTTTCTTTCAGGGCTTGAAATATCTCACTCCAAGCACGTCTGACCTGAGGGTTTGTGCTGAAAAATCTGCTGTGATTCTAATGGGCTTTCCTTGATAGGTAAGTTATGTCTTTTCTCTAACAGCTTTTAGAATTCTGTTTTTATGTTGTATGTCTGAGATCTTAATTATTATGTGACTGGGTGTAGATTTATATTGGTTATGACTGTTTGGCATTCTATATGCCTCACTTATTGGTATGTCAGACTTTTTCCTTATGTTTGGGAAATTTTCCTTTATTTCTTCTGTGAATAGCTTAGTTAAGTCCTTTGCATTGTCTCCTGCCTCCTTACTGATGCCTATTAGCCTTACATTGTTTCTCTTGGCATCATCTTGAAGCTGTTGGATTGCCATTTCATGCTGCTTTGTTGTTTTTATAAGTTCTATCTTTTCCTGGTCACTAACTGTGATCCTATCTTCAAGGTCTGAAATTTTAGCCTCAGCTTCATTTGAATGGTTTGCCAACCTTCAGTAGAGGTTTTTGTTTCTTGGATATCTCTTTGAAACTGTTTCATGGATTCTGCTTGTTTTTTACCTTGTTCAGTCAAGGTTTCAATCAATTTCCCATGCTTCTGTATTTTTTTTTATCTATTTCTTCCCTGGCTATATTGAGTGAATCCTTTACTAAAGTTGTTACTTCTGTCTTTATGTAACCCATTACTTCTAATCTGATTTCCTCTATAGCCTCACAGATTTGTTTCTTTACTTCATTTCCTATCTTTTCACAGATTTCCTGTGTATGATTTTTAAAGTCCTCCATTTTTCTGTCATCTGTTCTTGCACCTGATGGATTAGATGTTTGAGATTGTATTTTGGTTTTTCATTTTGTCATTTTCACCTTCTGGGCCAATATCTGGTTATTTAATCCAAATAGTCACAACTGTCAGCAGTGTACATCCTAGGGTCCTACTCTGTGGTTGATGTCCACATGATTGTTGGGTACATAGTGACCAGAACATACCAGGGTGTTCTGTCTTGGCAAGGGGCCACCAAGTCTCCCATCAAACCAGCACGGTCAATCCACTGCAGTTCAATGATTCTGCACGGCCCCTTCCTCTATGCTGTGGTGGGGGCATGGAGCTTGGTGGTCTCCTCCACGTGGCACCTTCCTCTGTGCTGCTAAGGTTGCATTGAGGGGGGCATAAGGGTGCAGCTCAGCTCAGCAGTGTGAACCGGGGCAGGGCTCAGACACTCACTCCACCCTACACCTTCCTCTAGGCTGTGGTGGTGACGGAGGGCAGCGATGGGCCAGCATGCCCAGCAGCAGGAGCTGGGGTAGAGCTCACTGGTCTCTGCGCGGTGCCTTCCTCCACGCTGGTACAGTGGCAGTGAGGGGGCCGGAGGGGCGTGGGCCAGCTCAGCCGCCAAAAAAGTCCTTTCTTAAGAAATGATAAATTGTTTTATTTAATCATATGCATATATATACACATATCTCACATTATACACATACATATACTTGGAGATTTAATTTTTATATAAATCTATTTTTTAATATAGAACACTGTTATAAGCTTTAGATTCATTGTATCTCTGTATAAATACCACTGTGTTTGAATACTGTGAAACAAAACCTACATTTCATTGTATGATTGCAAGCAAATTCTCTCAACACACTCTAGTAGAATTATGTCTCTTGATGTTACTTTCTGATCATCATAAATGATGAATGCCAAAAAGGAACGCTACAAATAGTTTGTTAAAGAAAAATGCAAGATCTGAATAGCTACTATAAAGACAACAATATACAATGTATTAAGTACTGTAACTGTCTTATTAACCTGTTTTGAAACTTAGTTTCATTGTTTATCGTTTTACTCCTTAAAATAAAAAAGGAAGTTTTCTATGCAAAAAAAAAAACCAAAAGAAAAATGAAGTTACTTTAGTAATTTTTGTAATAGATAACATTGAGAAAAACTTTTACAACACAACAAAAGCCAAGTCTGCTCACAGAACACTAAGGTTGTCATTAGTACAGGCATGGATTTTGATTAACATTCTTAATTCTTCAAATAAGAATCAAAATACTTTTGCACCATATCCATTAGCTAACAGTTTTTCCACATTAGTATTAAATAATATTGACATTTCAAGCTAACTTTTATTTATTACTAATAAACAGACCAAATATACTTGAAGGACATGTAGTTTATTAATTTCCTGGGAAATCATACCTTGCTCTTAATTAAGCCAATATTCACTGTATACTTTCTCCTCTACTACTAATCATTATCTTACATAGTTTTTATCACATTTTTTATTTCCTCTCTCTCTCTATCTCTCTCACTTATTTTGTTTTATTAGAAACAATGTTTTTCTGGAAACATTTTTCCTTCTCTCTCTCTCTCTCTCTCTCTCTCTCTCTCTCTCTCTCTCTCTCTCTCCTATTTTGTTTTATTTTTGTTTTTTTGGAAACAGTGTCTCAGTACCTAGTTCAGGCTGGCCTTGAACTCACTAAGTAGTAAAAGCTAGCCTAAAACTTGGGGAAATCCACCTATCTCAGCCTCCCACATACTGGAATTACAGGTATTCTTCATTATGTCTATTTATTACATTTATTACTTTATTCAAACATCTTTAAAGTATAGCTCTAATAAAGATATGCATTTTGCTCACTATTTTGATTCTTTGTTTGGAACCTACATCAATTTCTGGCACATGATTAGTCTTCAACATACTTTGTTATGAAGAATGAGTGTGTCACTGACATTTTTGTTTGACATTTAAATTTTCATAATAGACTAGAGATCTTATAAAGTGATCATTTCTTGTTTTGGTTACTGGAGGGCTTAAAGTTTAATATTTGTTTCACATTCAGCAAATACAGATCTCCAACTAAATACATTCTGAACTTCATAAGTAATTCTTTTACTTTGTTTATTTATTTATGTGTTTTTTTAAAAAAAACAGGATATCACTATATACTATAGGCTGGCCTTGAACCCGTCTGTGCAATCCTGGTGGGCCTTGAACTCCCTGCAATCCTGCCTCAGTCTCTGAAGTGCTAGGATTATAGATGCATGCCACCGTGCCCCAACTTATTTTTAGGTTTTCATTTTTCAAATATTTAATACATGATTGTAATTTGTTTTTTAATGTTATCCTTTATATAAATCAAGAAAGTAAAGTGATATACAATGATGAAAAAAGTAAACTAGGACACCGAAAAAGAGAAAAAATGGAAGAAATAAATGAAAAAATGTTTTTTGTAGACTTCTGTATGTATATCTTGTTTGTTGAATCTCAATATCATTTTTTGTACAATATAACTTGCTATACAGTACTGTAATCTTTTCTGATTGTATGTATAGAATAGTGGTCTTATATTCTGCTATATGTTATCACATCCAAAAGTTATGCAGATAAAAGTATAGTGATCAAGTTGAAGTGTTTTTTTGCCATTTCTTTGTCCTGAATATTTTCATATACATACTATATACAAATTCTCATTTAGTGATCAATTGATTTAAAGACCTGATCACAGAAACAGAAATCTGTCATTAAATGAACACTGTTTGTGTTACATTAAAGTTCCTTAAAAAGTAATGAAAAAATACATCTAGCCTTAGATCAGTAATGGTTAAAATCATGGTGCCACACTGCCCCCATGGCTCAGGGACACTCTTGTTTCCTTCCTTCACTACACAACAACACATTCCAGTTCTTTTCTTATGTTTCTTGTGGAGGTTAATATTTTAGGCTCTGTGATAATGAGTTATTTAATGTTTCTTATCTTCATTTTTATTTGCTAGTGATGTAAGGTGATGATAACAGTTATGATATTGATAGTGTAATAAAAATATTAAACTTCAGTGAAAATCTTTACTATCTGGAGTGTGTTGTATAATTTTAATCTATTTAATTTAATATTTTCCCCTTGCGAGACAATTTTTGACATAGCTAATAAAACACCTGAGTTGAAAGTTTTTTTTTTATTAGAACCAGGACTGCTGATTTTAAATCAACAACCATAGAATTCATTTAGCTTATCATTTTCCAAATTGCTTCTACATTTCCTCTTTCTTTTCTTCTATTTTTCCTATTTTATAGTGACTTACAAGTTCTCTAAAATTATTTGAAGATAATGTAACATGTTGTATTATGTGGAACATAAATCTTTTAATTGAGTTCAGTCTTTTGTAGATTTAGTTTTCCTTAATTCAATTATAACATGCATTTAAATTTCGAAAATAATTTGTACCATAATCAGAAATTATTATATCTGCCTGTTTGTTTACCTAACAGCTTTGAGAATAAATATAAATGCTGTTAAATTTAATCCTCATTTATTTCCTTTCCTTGAAGGAAATTTCCTCCTCAAATAATATAAAATAATATTTAAGTACAAGGACTAAATTGAGGGTCAAAGAAAAAAAATATGTTCTGTCTGGTTGTTTTTATTTTATAAAATCATTAAAAATTTATTAAACCTCTTAATTTTATTTGGAGAGCTAGCAGCAATTATGAGTAATAAAACCAATGACGTGTCATTTGAAGGTGAGGTTTTGTGAGGAGTAAAAGCTCTACTGGGTATTGAAAGAAAACCTGACCTAGTAATGATGAAACACTTTCAAACAAAGGAAATAGTCGTGCATTAAGTGAAGTCTGAGGATTGAAAAGATTATTTGAACTTTTTCAGAAGAATATTTTTGTTAAGTTATCTTGATAGAAGATGTGACTAAAGATTTCACTGTTTAAAATAAATGAGTAAGTAATCAGGCCTTCGGGAAACCAACCAAACAAAACACAAACAAAACAAGCAATTACTTTCTGAATATATTATATATAGTTCTAGTTTAGAATTTATGCCATAATAATTTAAATAACTAACAAACTTCATTTTTAAATGATACACAGTGATTTCCATAGTAGTTGCACAATTCTACACTCCCACCAACAGAAAAGAAAGTTTGCTTTTTTCCCAAAGCCCCTCTCGCATTTGTTATTGGTTGATTTCTTGATAATAGATGTTCTTTCTGGAATTGGAAGTAATCTCAGATAATTTATTTATTTAATTATTGTTGTTTGTTTGTTTTGCCATATGTGAGTTGAATCAACCAGACATGTTGATTGTTTCTTTTTTTATAAATTTGTTTGTCATTTCTACTTCTTCATCTGAGGCATGTCAATTCATTTTAGATGACTATTTTTGAATTGAGTATTTGCAGATCTGATTTGAGATTTTTTTATAGAGTCTAGATATCAGGTCATTGTCTTAGGAACAGCAGACAAAACTTTTTCCCACTATGTAGGTTACATTCTCGTGATGTTGATTATTTCTTTTTCTGCACCAAAGCATTTTAGGAAGAAGAAATTTCAGTTGTTGATTCTTTGTAATATTTCCTGTACATTCAGGGCTTTGTTCAAAAGTCTTTGATTGTACCTTCAAGAGTTCTACCTATTCTCTCTTGATGTTTCTGTTTTGATATTTAGAGCTTTAATCCATTTTGAATTTAGTTTAGTGAATGTGATGGACATGGCTCTAGTTTTAGCCTCCAGCATGTGGAAAGCCACTTTTTCCTGCACTATTTATTAAAGAAGCTATCACTCTTCCAATGTAGGTGTTTGGGTCCGTTGTCAAGATAAGGTGACTGAGTGTGTTTGGAGTTGTTTCTGGACCCTCTAATCTCTTCCATTCATCTTTTTTTTTTTAATCAAGGTAGCTTTGTGGAACAATTTCAAGTCATAGATTGTGATGCCTCAGGTCTTGCCTTTGTGGTTCAGAGTTGTTTTTGTCCATTCTAGAGTACTCAAAATACTGAAACTTGAATTAATTATTCCCCTTCTCAGAATCTGCTGAAAAGAATCAGGAACATCATACCATAGCAATAATGCATGCTCACATTTACAGTAGCAGTTTGTAATAGCAAAATCGTGGAAGCAGCTTAAATGCCAATCAACTGAAGAATAATAAAGATTTTTTTATACAATGTGTACTATGCAGCTTTAAAGAAAGATAATCTTGAGACATTTCTAAGTAAATGAATGCACTTCCAATGAAATAAGTCAGACACACTTATGTAAATATCACATTGTTTCTCTGGTGTGAGAAACTGAAAATGCAAGTAAAGACTAAAATAGAAAATAGGTATTGTGAAATAGGAAGGTGAACTGAGGGATGAAGTGGGAAAGGAAGGAAGGGAAAACAAAATAAATGAAAAAAGAAGAAAAATTGGGAAATAAATGTTTTGTAAGGGAAGGTTGTTGAGAGGAGGGGAGGGGAATGGAAAAATAAAGAAGAATCAAATTTTATCATGTATAAGTACAAATGCCCTATGGTGAATTTGATCATTATGTATATCTAAAAGGTACTAAAAACTTTAATTGATTTCCAAAAAAAAAAATTAAAAATGGTACCCAAACTTTTCTATTGAACTGGTATTCTATTTTGCATTCCAAAAGATATATCATTTTTTATACTAGCCATTCTAAGAATGAGATGGGGTTTTTTCTTGGAGTTTTTATACCCCAATTTTTTCTTGAGTGTCCTTATAACCCTCACCTCACATTTTACTTTATCTCCCTCTCCCAATTATGAACAATTTGCTTTCTAGACTAAATTCAGTTTTCTACGATGTTTCCAGGATGTTATAAGTGAAACTTTAAACCAAAATAAATACTGAACTGTACTTGAGGTTTGCGTGGTAGACAAAGACAAGATCTGAAATTTCAGCGTATCCCTGAATGTGAATTGCAGGACATTCCCTTAGGACTTTTATGGCAAACTCTGTCATTCTGCAAAAGTAGGTGTTTCCCATTGGACATGAGCAGTAGCTCTCTTCCTGCTATTGGATCTTGGTAGAGAATAAAAGCTTAATGGTCAATATTTTAATTATCATGTCATCGGAGTTCTGTTTTCAACTAATTGCTATGTAACTCACCAAACCGGGATCTTCACCTCCTTAGAGTTTCACTCATAAAGGAAGGCGTTCTTTGCCATTGAGCCACACAGACTTATCAGGCACCAATGCATTACGTGAAAAAGTTGTCCAAATGCCTGTGTATCCCACTCCTCCTACACTGCCTTCTCTTTCTCTGAGTGAACTTGTAGCCTTCTGAGGATGTCTGCATAGCTAACTGACAAATAAAAAGAACTCTATGTTTTATGGATTTTGTATGATACTATAGATGATTAGGAAGTAAAACAATAGCACTCTAAATCATTTATGACAGCTCTAAAGAGAAAAGTGTGGATGGGAATCTTTAGATGGGAAGAATTTTGAGCACTGTTTTTTATTGTTCATTATATTTGGAAAGAAAAATGGCCAAAAGTATTGATTCACATTCTGTAAAGGAAAAAAAATCAATATATGCATATGCATACATAATATACATATAGATGTATATGTGTATGCATATCTATATGTATATGCATGTGAATGTAAGTGTATGTATTTGTACATGTATATGTGAACGTGTACAAGCAAAGCAAATTATTAGATAAGCTTACAGGGTCAAAAGTAAACCTCACTCTCTGTGTGCTCCAGGGCCAGAGAAGCCAATAACTACTAGGTCCAAGATGCTGAAAATTTGAGAATAAAAGGAATCAAGGATGAAGCGCTGGCACAAGAATGAGGATCTGAAGCTTCTTGGAGAATCACTGGCATGAATCCACAGTGAAAGGATGAATAAGCTTGAACTGATACTCATAGGCACTGGCAGTAACAAAAGATTCTGCACACAAGTAGAATGAAACTTTCAAATCCAGGCAGACTTCTTTTTCTCTTTCTTCTTTCATTTCATTCAAGCTGGAAACCTATTGATAGCTGATTGGATGGCATCACCCACAATCAAGGCAGGTCTCACACCCCCACTAGTTTTTTAAACTAAATGTCAGTCATTCATGAAAACACCATCATACATGTGCATTACTTATCAAAATTCGGGCAAGTGGGCAAGCATGTTTGACTGTCCATTAGATATGTGACAGTGCACTGACACCTAGACTGTTGCATGATCATGGACTGAAAGGATCATGATTAGAAAATTGGTAGCAAGGGTATTTGGGGAAAAATTCGTAAGTTTTCATAAATTGTTATAAAATAGAGACATTTGTGTTCTATTTGAATATCAACTACTAAGTAACTACAATAGAGGAGTTTGTTTAAAAAAAACAAGCAGATAAAATATTGATACCAGTCAGTGTAGTTCTCCAGTCATCTCTTTGAACATGCAATGGGCTCACTTACAAAGTTAACATGATGACAAGGATGGAAGTTATGCAGAAGCTCGGTAATATGAGACTTCAATCACCAAGGTCAACCTGTTGGCACAATTGTGTGTCTAATCTGCCAACAGCAGAGACTAACTGCGAGTCCCAGATATAGCACAGTCCATGAGTTGTCCGCCAGCTACCTACTAGTAAGTTCATTACTTAGTACAGCTTCCCTCCTAGAAGATATGGATTTTCTTCTCTGCATGGCATACTTGTGCCAGAACTACCATCTGTGGACATACAAGCATAACATACTTATAATTATATTCCATGAAGCATTGCTTCTGATCAGCAAATTCACTGTACAACCAAAAGAAGTATAACTATGAACAATACTCATGTAGTTCACTGATTTAATGGCAAAATGACCTTCAAGGACTGTTATGTCACCAGCTATGTATCATTGTCTTACTGTGCTAGTGAGGCAGGAGGTTGTGTACTTTCTGATAAGGAATATAACAAAAAAGGCTGTTACCCAGAGTGATCCATTTCCAAAGTTTTATTTTCTGTTCCAAACCCTCATACTCTTTTAGTCCATAGGATTTATTTACAAAAGTAGGATGATTTCTAAAAGGAGAAACAACAGAGATTTCATTACAATGTAATATAAAGTCTTGAGTGTTCAGATGTGAGACATTATTAGATCATAGACTTGCTAACTCATTAATATTGGTGTAGTTATTCTAAATGTGATGTTTGGGGTTGGCGACAGGTTGACAGACATGGATTACTAGGAGCAAGAGATGGAAGGTTGTATTGTGCTCTCTAATCCCTTTCTTCTCTTCACTTCTGACTGATATGAGGTAAAAGCTTTCCCTTGCTATGCCCCTCCAACAAAATTCTTGGACTCAACAGTCTATTGGACTCAGTTTGGCATTGACTGAAATGCCTGAAACTGTTCGCCTATGTTAAACCTCCCATCTTTTGAAATGAGTTCTCAGTTATTTTTTCCCAGTGATACTAACTAACTAAAAGTGAAAGTTAAAAGTTCCACTTGGTCACTTTTTAACCTTCTTGCAAATGTAGCTTGGGTTATTATACAAAGTAAAGATTCAGTCAACTGAAATGAATATTAATATCAGAGAGAGTATAGAAAAGTAGTGAAAGCAAGTGCACATACATTCTTCAGTAATATTGCAAGCTACAGAAATGAGAACTATAGCTTTTATGAACATTACTCTCCCTCTCTCTAATAAATTATATATCATATATGATGTATCATGTATATGTATATATTATATATATCATATATGCATATATCATATCATATATAATATGTATTATATATCATACATGATATATAATTGCTAGTATTTGATACTTTCCTCTCCTTTTCTTTGTCCAGACACCTTGGCATTATATCACAAGATTGAAATATCATTAGTTTTAGACTATATTATTTAATTTACAGGACATTAAAAATAAACATCACTTTGAAGAGTATCACTTTTTTAGTCGACAGAGTTAATATGTTATCAGCAGCACTCAAAATTATTGCATTATGTTTGGTAGAATTATTGTTTTTATTTTTACTTTGTGATTTGGTATGGTTTTAAAAATGTACCTTTAACAAAAGCACTTGAAAATCAATTTGACAAAGAACTAAGTTGTTATAATTAATCTTATGCTAAACTATACTATATAACAGGATGCTCTCATAGTAGGTTAAATAATATGGTCTGTGATAATATTTTCAGGAGACATTCATGCTTAAATTGGTAGGTTTAGTAAGTGGACTGAATTTCTAATTTTGTCTGATTTCATCCTTTCCACTAAGGGGCCTGTTGTAGTCAGGGATTGTGCAGAGAACAATTAAAATCAGGACACAGAGTTTGTAATATTATTTTATGATGGTCACTCAGAGCTCACACAAGAAAATGCAGGTATTCTTTCCACAACACCAAAGACATAGACTATTTAGCCAAGGGCCTGAATCCCACAGCAGTGTCCCACATGAGTCCAGATGAAGACCCAGAGCTCATGACAATGCCTCCCACGAGTCCCACTGGAGATCTAGAGCCCAAAAGAAGAACTCATGCCAGTCTCTTTTATGGATCTATGCTGGAAAGGCCCAAAGCTCAGTGGTGGAAGCTGCAAAGTCTATGCCATTAGGGTGAAGGAGCTGTGATGGTAGGTTGAGGGTTCTATGTTGGAGCAAAGTCACATTCACAACAAAGACTAGGGCCGTCCTGAAAAGCACCACAGCCATCCTCAGTGACTCGGAGGCCCTGAGCTCCTCCAACAATAAGCACAATCGAGTACATGCCAGGAAGCCAGCATGAGGATTTCATTCTCAAGACCAAGTGGCACAGGTCTTCTCCTCTGGATCCAGGAAACAATGCTGGATATGAGAACCAGAGCTTCTCCAAGAGAACCAATGGCACAAACAGCAACACTTAGGAGAACCCACAATGCCTGAACCTCAATGCATTAATGTCTTCTCCTTCCCCACATCTCTATTTATGCTGGCAGCTTTCCTCAGGTGAAACATCTATGCTCAGCATCATGGTGATTTAATTTCACTGGTGTTAAGTTGACCACCAGTTCTTAATCCATAACGGGGCCTAAATACAAAAGAAAGGTAGGAGATGAGTCTCTCCCTCTCTCTCTCTCCCCCTCTCTACCTCTCCCTCCTTCTCTCTCTTTCCTTTTCCTTCGCTCTTTGTCTGCCCACTTGTGCTTACACATCAATTTTTCTGCTTTTAGTGCTCCTGATTCTTGAAATGTCGGCATTGGACTGCTATCTACACACTTAGATTTCCACTCATCCATATGTGTGTTATCCCATCATCTTTCCTGTTTCTAGCCTGCAGAGAGTGGAACGTCTCATCTTCCATGATAATGGGAGTCAGTCAATACCTAAATGTACACACATACATATAAACACACACATACCTAAAACATATACATCACACATGCATAAAAATCACTCCTTCTATTGATTCTATTTCTTCAAAGTACACAAGCTATTACAATTGTATAGTCATTTTCTAGTTTCCTTCATATAAAATAATTATCTTAAAATTCTTCCATGTTGATTTATGGATAGATATTTCTTTATATTTGGTGAGTAGAGTTTTACTATATGTATAGGTCATGATATATTTGTAAGCATTATTCATTTCAATTCTCTATTGAATTTTCTAATAGAAATAAAAATATTAGGAGCATTCTGGTGCAACACATTGCATGAATATGAAGTTTAATTTTTCTTGATTGTAAACAAAAATATGACTGTCATTTTGCATAAAATAAAAACCTTATTTTTGTTAAACTTTTTGTGGCATTACCCCATTATACCATAAATGGTGGAAAAGTGTGTGTTATGTTTAGTTTTTTTTTATATATGGGCAAAACATTTATTCTAAGATTACTTTTGTCCCACTGGTGAATTAAAACATCTTTAAGCACTTTACCTATTTTCTTGAGAATTATGGATTTATTTTTCTATTTTTGACTTTTGAGAAAATGAGCTATTGTCAGCTACATTTGATTTTCTGTATTGTTTCCTGTTGAGTAATTTTGAGTAATTTTTTTGGAACAATTTTTTTTTTTTTGTACCAGAGATCCCATTCACAGCCTCACACTTGCCAGGCAGGTGTTTGTGCTGCTGAGCTAAATCCTTTTACCTTTTGGATGATCTTTTGCCTTGTCTGGTGCTTTCCAAATGTTCCTGACCTTAGCTGTAAATGTGAGACTCCCCTGCCAATGTCCAGAGCAGTCTGTGTGTACAGCTCTGTCTTCAGAGTTCTGGTCTGTGAGCCACTTCAAACTTGTAGCACAGACTCTGCCTCAATTCTGACAGATTCTGACTTCTGCCTTGCTTTTAAATCCATTCACTACATCCTGAAACCATTCTTCAATCAAAAAGCTCTGCAGGTTGTGAGCTCATGTATTTTGTTTCATGCAAGAAAGTAAAATGCTGTTAGCCCATCTTTGTTAGAAGCAGAACTATTTGTGTTTTTCCTGGCATATTTGTTTGTCTAAATTAATAGTTTTGTTCTATTAGTTAATATTCATGGTGGTTTGGTCCATGTTGAGGTGTGAGCCATGACAGAGAAATCAAAGAATAGCCCATATTATCTTCAAATATCGATTGAGACATCTTAGTGCCTCCAATGTCATTCTGTATTAAAATCTCCACAAAAGATTAGAAAATAATATTTGCTTGTTATTCATGTAATTTAATTCTCAAAATATGTGTACACTATTATACTTCCATATTATAAATACCCAGATTGTTTTTAAACTTCTTTTGACTTGGTTATACCTTTTCAAGTAAACAATCTATTTATTTAAACATATATATTGGTATTCTTAAAAACCTCTCAATATGATTGATATTAATGTATATGAGAAATGTTGACCTTAACTACTCTTTTAGGAAAAGTGTGTATGTGATAGTTAATCAGTTATTAAATAAAGCTGTTATACCTAAGTACCTTAGCAGGCATTGAATAAACTTACAAAAACAAGTCACATAGTAAAATCAGTTACTCATGATTATCTGAAGATAATTCTATATGAGACAACTTGCATAAGTTACACAGCATTCTTTCTAAAATGTATAAAAAGAAAGAATTCCCAGGGAATTGTATTATTCTAGGCAATAACATGAAAATAAAGAGATTATATTCAGTGTATATTTTAGAAAAAATAGCATGCATATGTATATACATTTTAAAGTTTTATAGTTTTGTGTTGCAGAATTAATGGAGTTTAGAGGCAATGAATGGCATGCTTTATTGGTCTATATTGTAGGAAATACTGCATTTTATGTTGAGAAATAGTACTTTATTGTGTAGATAATAGGAAGTTATTTGTAGTCAATTTAAGAATGAGAAATATAATTTAATATCCTCAATGTGTATACTATGAGATCTGGCAGGGATATTACAGTTAAAAACCATTATCTGTTACCATATAAAATTTGAAAACTTATTGTCCAGGCTAGACAAGGACATGTTCTACTTAACAAGATGATTTCTATGTAGAAGTGAATGGTATTAATTTTGCTACATATACTCAATATTTCATTTGATATTCATTACTGAGCTATTTATGACATGTAGCTAAAATCCACATTTTTGTAGTATGTTCATGTGACTCTATCACATAAGGTTGGAAAATAACATCACACTAGCCAATTATCCTCACTCATCATTGTTTAATCACTCACATGTTATTATTTCTTAGGCCTAGTGGGCAGATGTAAATAATCAATACATAAATAGAAACATGAAGTAAACTGAAATAAGTTAATTTTGGATAAACTTAAATAAGTTTATTTTGGATTGTTAGTATAATGTAACAAGAAACATTTGTGTACCGTGATCTGGTAAAACATGCTAGCTTTATTCTGTTAATGTATGATTTATTGTTTGGTTAAAATATAAAAATCCACTCATGTGTGATTGTTACCAATGTAAATCGTACCTGATCACATGCAGTTGTGTTAGATTATCTCTCAAGTTGGTTTGCAGAATTAGTCTAAACACTCAAACATGTCATCTACTCTATAGAAAAAATGTAAAAACAATAGAATTAGCTAATTCTAGTGGTGACTACTTTGGATGATTGAATTGTGCAGTTAAACTAATTGTTAAATATTGACAGTGGCAGAAATTTTGGATACTCAAATCTTAAAAAGAGTGTGATAAAATTATACATTAATAGTGAATAATAATATAGATACAATATAGTGTAAGATAAATGTAAATTAGCATTCTATACAGCACAATTTCATACCCATCTAAAAGGATAAAATATTAAGAAGAGAACTCTCCAAATTATTAACAATCCTATAAAAATACCTTAACAACCTCAAACTTATGAGCTGTCTCTACTGTACCAGAAAACTGCTTTGAATTACTTAATACATTTTAATATATGTGACCTCGATCAGCATTCCACATTTAAGTATGTATCAAAAAGTCTATATATGTATACAAACCACATATACATAGAGCTTTAAAATTTTCTTATTTGTTGCTATTCTAAACTACCATCTATATATGCATCAATAAAAAATAAATAAAATAATAAATGAGCACCTTCTAACAATAAGGGTAAAATTCACATATGACACAACATAAAAATATATCAAACAGAGAAGACTTAAAACACATTTTTCTAGTTATATAAACTTGAAAAACAGTAAACTTTTCTGTTATTACAAATCACAATATTGGGCCGGGGATTTAGCTCAGTGGCTTAAGCGCCTACCTGGCAAGTGCAAGGTTGTGAGTTCGATTCCCGATACAAAAAAAAAAAAATCACAATATTGAATATTTTGAAGAAAGGAATGAGATGAGATTTTTATAAAATAGTCCTACGTTTTTAAATTTGAAATGGTTTCAAATGTTATAGATTGCCTTTAAATTCACATTCATTATATATTGCCAAGTAAACTTTTGTGGAAAGTTTAAGTCAATTTATTGAAAGAATTTCTGTGTACTGAACCATCTTACGACTTTGCCACATCACTGTGGATGCATAGTTAGCAAGTGGTATGTATAAAGTACAATTTCTGAACTGGTTATTTTCCAGTGATTTAAGTCAATATGTTGAAAGAATTTCTGTGTACTGAACCATCTTACGACTTTGCCACATCGCTGTGTATGCATAGTTAGCAAGTGGTATGTATAAAGTACAATGTCAGAACTGGTTATTTTCCAGTGAATAAGTTCAAAGAGACTATTTCAAATGTTAGTGTATGCTTGTGCTCTATGGTACAGTATTTTTTCTTGACTAACTATGGGCTCATGGCTCTTATGCCTTCTTTGATTACGTAGCATTCTGAAATAAAGACTAATGATCAAACAAGAAAGGTAAAATGGACAAACACAGAGACAACGAGTTACAGGGAAAGTCTACATATCACATGTCAGAATTGTTCTGCTAGTGCAGATCTAGACAGCACCTGTGAATCCTGTGTAAGCACAGTTGTCAGCATGTACTGATTCAGTTGTGTCCCTGATTACAAGAATAAAAGCATGCAGTTAAGAAAGGTTATGCCCTAGAGATTCCTTTTAAAGGTTGGTATACCCTGCCCTAGATTTTCAGAGTTGAAACTAAGTTTGAAACTTCAGTAACAACAAAAAGTGAAATTTTGGGCAAAGAAAAATACATCTCCTTTATCAGGCTCTGAAGTCTTCAAAATTTCATCTAGATATTATCCATTAGGAAACAAGCATGAAGAAGCTCAGGCTAAATTATATTTTCATTTAAAATGTTATCTGACTAATAACTTCCCTAGAAACAAATGCCCACTATAGCTCTAATTGGAATTCCATATTTAATTATCCAGATCTTTTATTTTTTAATATACAAGGACCCCACATAAGATCTTGAAACTGTAGTGTATTATTTTTTATAATTAGCATCAGAATTAATATTGAGATTTAGTTTTTAAATGATGTATATGTAAAAGTATTTGCTATAATATTATGATTTCTTCATTCAAAAAGTGTGTAAAGGATTTTTTATCTATATATCAGGGAAAACTTACATTCTAACCTAGCAATAGTTTTGAAATATTTAATAAATTGATTAGAATGATTATATAGTATTCTATAACACAACTGTTTCATTGTTTTAATATTTACAAATGCTAGCTAAAATGAAAAAGTTTGATATTTTATTATATAAATGTGTGCATGTCTGTACTGAATATGTATATATGTCAGCAAATGATTTTTCAATAAGTTTCTATATCAATATGTTCATTGGAGGGTAAGTTGAAGCACTGACTCTTTAAAATACTTGATAGCAGGAAAATGATGAATTCAAGTAGATTTGATTAGATTTGGAAAATTTAATTTTCTACCTGGTGAGTAAGGAATTAATTACAACTAAAAGAAACTTCCTCCAAGTTTCTAAATTAATGAATTAATAAAATCATAAATATTATATAGATACATAAAATTTATAGTTTAAATACAAAAATAGATGGAAGAGATTTGGAACTTTTATAACATAAATTGGAATTGTGTCTGATTTGTTCTTCTTAAAGTGTAATGAGTAAAGTAATTACTAATTGTACTAAAATTATTTCTAAAGAAGAGAAAATCCTTTAGTTTATAATCCTCATTAAACAAAATAGCATAATGTGGAACATCAGATTGATTTTTTTCTTTGCTTGTTAGTAAAATATATTTTGTCTTCTGCTGTATGTATAGAATAAAATACATAGTACACAGAAATAGCAGATAAGGGCCTTATTAATGGTCATTGTCTTTATTTTGTAACTGTAATTGATCATGATTTTGATTTGGAACAAATATGTTCTCTAACATATATAAATAATATGTATTGTATTTTATACTTTAGAAATAATACTTTCATTGATGAGTGTATTTCAGCATTTAAACTATTCACTTGTTTAGGTACTCAAGGTATATGTTTATATACTTTAGTTATGCTTGAAATTGTCTTTCAAGACTATGAAAATACTTCATTTACTTCCAAAATTACTTATTCACAATTGTTTTTCATAAGATATTTTCAGTTTAAACATCTTGTTTTACTACATATTGTTAATATGCACAAGCTCCGGAGTCAAATTTCCGAAATTTAAACTCTGATTCAATCATCCATTAGATACATGACCTCTGAAAAGTTTCTCACATTCTGTTGCTAATAGTATCACTTGTAACATGAAGGTGATGTTCATACCAACTTACTGTAATTCATATGAGAACTAAAAGAACTGTATGACTAAAACTCCATATAACAGCTTTAGATGTGATGTATACATTCAATAATTGTTGTTTGTTATTTTTCTGAATTAACTCTTTATTATTAACTGTTTAACTTGATAAAAAGATATTAAACTTCAGTCCTTTTTAAGAAAATAAATGCATTTTGTAACTATAATATTAAGTGAAATAAATTGGACTCATAAATTTAAATATTGCATGGTTTATTATATAAAAAACAAACATACGTATATGTATCATATCTGCATGTAGAGTGCAATGTATTGCAAACATAAACTAATAAAAATTTTAAAATATATCCTATGATCTTCCTTTTTACCTCTAATGTGGCATTGAAAAATTAGCATAATTTTTGCTTTGTTTTGTTTTGTCTTTTTGGTACCAGGGATTGAACCCATGACCTCATGCTTGCCAGGAGGCACTTGTACCACTGAACTAAATTGACAGCCCCAGTATAAAATTTTAATAGAGACAAAATTATATAGTGCTCTTCTGTTTAACTTGAACATTTTACTCTAATTGTATCTCTATTAGAAAATAAATAGAATGAGAAATATATATTATTCAATTATATGCTGTGGGAGTAATATTTTATGAACTATGATTTCTCTTTTTTTCTATAAGTGATTATTTTTATTGTTACACATAAAATGGGTAGCTCATTCTTACATTAATATATTTCATAACTATGAGTACTATAAATCATGCACAAAGTTGTACAATGTTGTAAATTATTAGTCATTTACATAATTAAGACAAAGTTATAAAGGATATATTGATAATTTATCTTATGTATTGATTTCAAAAGGCTGTTCATTTTAATACATAGTGGATTTTCCACACAGTATATTTTTAACAATCTATATTGTAGAGTCAGACTTTGGCAAAAAGATACAGATAGACAGGCAGACACACCTTCTTCATGCTTTTCACTGAAAAATACACAATAGTCAATTGAAACTTTAAAATAAAATAATTGGTATTTGATAAGGAAGAAATAAGAATCTCCAGTCTTTTTCAGAATCAGAATCAGAAACTCATCTCCATTTGAATGGGTGCATGCATATAAATCAATCAATTAATGGTTTAATGGTAGCATAAAGAAAATAATTGATTCATTAACTCAGTAAGTATCTGCATAATATGTCACACTATGTTGTTCCATGTTCCATGAATACAGTAGTGCATTAAATCAAGATGGATAAATTATATAGTAATTGTGGTCTATCGTTTTCTCTCTGACTCCAAACACAGCATTATGTCTCCATATCTGCTCTATTAGAACTCATTTTCATAGAGAACTGACATGGCTTAAACTTGAAAGACACTACACATGCATACCACTTTCCTAAGCTCTCACACACATTCTTACAGTAAAATACCTAGAGTTATATGGCCAAGCATGTGTTATTTTTAACATTTCTTTTGCTCAGTTACTCAGATAAAATCATATCTATAAAGGGAAAACTAGAAAAAAGTTTTATCTTCACCTAAAATTTAAGTATTACTTAATTTTTGTGTGTAATTCAATGGTAAGCTAGTTTCAATTTTATTTTCCTTCTCCACCTGCCAACTTACTCTGAATATTTGCACTGATACTTGGAAAAGATTTAGTCTTCTCATTGTATAAGTTGTTTGGGTTTTAAATATAAGGTATATGAAATATTAGAAAAAATCACTTTCATTTGCTCCAATTACTTTAAACGTCAAAAGCTCTACGCTTAGATGAGCAATACATAGCTGCTTCTTCAATCAAGGGAGAACTTGACAGAAGTGGAATAAAAGTTGTAATGTTCATCTGTTGCCAGGAAAGTGGAGGTGGCTGGGGGAGGCACTATTAATAAAAGACTTCAGCTTCAATTATTCAAGTGTTAAATTTGAATTGAAGGACACAGTAAAGCAGGAAAAACGTTTTTAAATGAGAAATGTATACTATAACCATAAAACTTTAGCATTCATCCACCCTTCATAATTATTTAAAATTATAATCCAAGAGTACAAAATAACCTGGGTTGCAGGCTGTTTGTCATATGGTTGAAAAGAATAAGTCAGTAGTAAGGTAGATTTAAAACCAATCTCACATTTGTGAAAGGATCCCGAAATTCTTTATGATCTTATGTTTTCCATTGAGAGATGAAAAAAAAATGTACACATGGTTTTAACAAAAGATAAATTTTGCAGTAATAATTTTATGTATAGAGCTTATAGCTTATTCTTAATGGCTGAAACAGTTGAGATACTGAAAATAAGAAACAATTTATTTAGATAAAAACACTCTTAATTTATGTTTTTACTGTAGCCAGAACTATGTTTACTTGCTTTTTTTTTTAAACCAGGAGAGAGAAGATATCAACTATTGCCCTGGTTTCAGAGCTGCACATCCTTAGAAGGAAATATGTTTTCAAATATGTGTACTGATTAATATTGAATATTCAGATATGGTTATATATGTGTGCACAAACTTGAACAAAAAAAAGAAAATGGAAGTGGGTGTAGGAAATAAATATGTGAGTTCTGAATAAATTTTGCTTAATAGTTTAGATAATGATATGCAACTTAAAAATTAGAAAATTTACACTAAATAACCTGGTAAGTCTTACTTTTATTGACTTTAAAATTGAATACACTTAGAAATAGTATTTGTAGTAGAAAAAGCAAGAACAAAAACATTTGCACACTATTTCAAACCCCCTTTCCATGCTAGTCAGTCTTGCCAATTAGGTGGTGAGTAGCTTCAATACAATGTTGCCTGCTTTAGGTAAGTAGCATTCGACAGCAACTTATTTCACTAGACAGCTTCATCTTTTGGACTACTGGAGGTATCAGGATGCCAATGGCTTATGCCCTACACTGTTTTATCACCCACAACCAGAAAGTAGAGACCTGTGAGCCCTCCAGGACTATTAAGAACATTCCTTTTAAGTGGGCAATGAGGACTGATACATACATACTTCTTTCCTCTTGTCCTTGAATATGCAGTTTTATAAACTGATTATAAGGCTCAGGCTCAGAATGGAAAAAGTCACTTGCCAATAGCAATCACATCTTCCTACTGACTTTCTCTGGATCTCTGTTTATTTCCCGTGCCCTATATTTCTGCTCTCTCGGATTGGAAATAAACTACTGCAGACAAGTGTTTTTCCTTAGGGCCTACTTTCAGGGAAGTCAGGCTAAGAAAACAACCTCATTAATGGCAGTTTTAGTTATGCATGAGTAAAGAGAACATTTAGTCCTTTAAAAATATATATAGTACCAAGAAAGTAAACGATGCATTTAGATGCTTTGAGCTGCTTTATGGGAAAATTTTAAGTATGCAAAGATGCAGAAATTGAAGGACAAATCAGGACACATAACTACTGTCTGCTGCTCAAAACAGTACTGACCTTCTTTGGTTGCAGAAAGGCTCATAAATTCTTTACTATACTTAAAAATAATATTGGATGCAGTGGTGAAGCACTGCATTTCAATGTACAGTTTAGAACATTTGGGTCAAAAAGAAAGCTCTCTTGTAGCAAAGGTAAACATGTTTGGCAGAAAAATTGTGAAGCTATTTATTTTGTCATTTTCTGTTAAATTACAGCAAGATTAAATAACTACAGTACAGTATATCCCCTGCAAAGTTGCACTTCACAGTTAATAGGTTCAGTTATTGGAGGCCTCAGTAGTTTGTGGATTTTTCCTTAGAAAGTAACTAATAATTGTTTCAGGAAACCAGTGCGATTTTGTGGAAACTGAAAATATCCTCCACAGTTGTTTTTCCAGCCAGTAGTTTAAAAGTAGCCAATCCCAGAGCGTTATACAGTTCTCCTTGCTGGTGATTGGCTACAGTGAATAAGAAAATTATATTTATACTATGATGTATTTATTCAGTGTTCAATAGCATTATGTCTCAGGATGTGTATACCATAATACTTTACTAATAAAAAATGCTAATAATCATCTGATTCTTCTGTAAGTCATAATCTTTTTTGATTGTGGTATAGATTGTATCAATATTGATAGCTGTGGATTGAAAAAGGGGGTGAGTGCTGACTTAGAAGTCACTAATTTCTTAAAATAAAACACAGAGATGACAGGAAATGCCCATTTCTCCACAACTCAAAACTGATTTTGTTGACAAACTTGAATTTCTGCCAAATGGAAAAATAATTGTAGTACTGTATGTCAGTGCCATTTTTATTTCTCTTATTAATAACAAGAATAGACATTTTCTATTACTTTAAGACCAAAATCAACTTATCTTCTTCGAAACTTACATTTTTGAAGTCAATTTTTGTCTTCCATTTCTCTATCAAAGTTAAAGGTACAACACATAAATGGATGATTACTTCCTTGTGGATGATGTGAAAACTTGCTCTGTATCATTCACGGTATTTATTCTGAATTTTTATTTTATTTAGAATTTTTCTGTATTTTAGCAATATAGGTATTTATTTTATTCTCTGGACTTCAGGCCATGTGTAGAAATACTTGCTATGCTCCAGTTTTAAGAATCATTTCCCTCATATTTTTAATGACTAATGTGCTGCAAACATGTATAAATGAATTTATACATACTTAAGAAGGGGTTCAAGAGACACATGGAAGGGGAGAAGTGAGAGAAGGGGCTCATACAAAAGAATTAAGAGTCTTCATGTACATGTGCCAAGTGTCTGCAATGAATGTAATCACTATAAACTACAAATATGTACCTACAAAATATTTCCTGAGTATCTTTATTCATTTATAATTTTTCATAAATCTGATGTTGTCTTAGTTACTTTTCACTAGTCGCTGAGACAAAATACCTGATGCTCAAAGTTGGGAGAGGAAATGTTTATTTCTTACAGTTTTTGGAGGTTTTAGTCTATACTCAGTTGGCTCCAAGGCAGGGTGGCATGGTGGGGCCGCAGTTCATGGCAGCTGCAAATAGCAAGCAGAAACTGGCAAGAGAGAGACACACCTTCTTCCTGCCATTACATCACATCCTGGTTCCACCGCCTAGGAGGGTGTAGTACTGACACCACCAATCCAAGCACTAGACAATGAACCAATCACTAATGTGCAATGCAAATACATGAGGCCTGGGGGCCACAGACATAAACCATGACAGATGTGATATATCAATTTTTACTTTATTATATCTTTGCAGTTTTTGAGAGTGCCTCTCTGCTTTACAAAAAAAGATTTATTAAGTATTCTATTTTTATTTGCTGAATTTTCATGCCACTTTTACTAAATTGTTATACTACCCTGGTGTATTTCTAGAATTTATATCATGTTTTCTGGTGCATGAGATTATTTGTGAACTGTTAACACACTCACTTAATCTTTAAAGATTAATAAAATATTTTTACATTTTGTACAAGATATCTTTTGTCATTTATTTTTTATTCAGAGATTTCTTATTTATTTGTTATTTGTTTTTACATACAAACAACATCAAACCATTCAATTTTAGAAAAATTTACTGGCATGTGTATAGGGGTGGTAAATTGTAAATCAATTTAAAAGTAAACTATATATTCTGATACAAGTAGATTAAATGGAATTTATCTTGATTTTAAAACTTTGTTCATTATTCATACATGTACATTTTGTACTTTCTTTCTATATAAATGCTTTAAATGTTTTCTTTACATGGATATTTTATTGTTAATTTTATTTGCAAATATATTATCTGATGGTACTGTTATTAAAGTTATCTTTTATGCACCCTTTTTGAATCATAGGAAAATGGTACTTTGCATAGAAGTTGTTTATGTTTACATTATATCTCCTTTATTTTCCAGGGAAACAATTGCATATTTTCTAAACAACTATGTATCTGCTGTTTTTTTTTTCTATTTCCAAATCCTTTCTCTAATTCCCTTCTCAATGCATATTAGTGTATTATCAATTGCCATGTACTACCTATGCAGGTTATCACTAATGTATGTTCACTTTTTATTTCTGTGGGCACACAAAAGAAGTGTACATTATCTCCAAGAAATATGCTTCTAATATCAAAAATAATGAGCCATGAGTTCTGTACATGTTATAGTCAGTGGTTTTGTGGAGAATAATTAGAATCAGGACACAGAATTTATGTTATTTATGATGGTCACCCAGAGTAAAACACAAGAAAGTACAGGAAATCTGTCCACAACACTAAAGATATAGAATATTCAGCCAATGCCCTGGATCCCACAGCAATGTCCCGCATGATTCTAGATGAAAACCTAGAGCCCATGATAATGCCTCCCAAAGTCCAACTGGAGGTCTAGAGCCCACGGCAATGACTCACACCTGTCTGCTTTAAAGATCCATGGTGAAAGCTAGAAAGTCTATACCAGTGGGGTGAAGGAGCTGTGCTGGTAGGTTGAGCGTTCTACACTGGAGCTGAAAAGTCATACTCAAAATAAAGACCAGGGCTGTCCTGAAAAGCACCACAGCCATCCTCAGCAACATGGAGGCCCTGAGCTCCTCCAATGATAAGCACAGTCAAGTACATGCCAGGAAGCCAGCGTGACGAGTTTGTCCTGGAGATTAAATGGCACAGGTCTTCATCTCTGGAACCAGGAAGTGATGCTCGAAGTAAGGACCAGAGCTCATCCAGGAGAACCAATGGCTCAAACAGCAATACTTAATGAAACACAACCACGAGCTTCTCCTCCACATCTCAATTTGTGCTGGCAAGTTTCCTCAGGTGGAACGTCTACGCTCAGCACCATGCTGATTTAATTCAGCTGGCATTAAATTGACCATCAGTTTGTAATCCAGAACAGTACATGATCAGGCTAATAGTACTTATTAGTAAAATGTGTGTGAAGAATACTTTAAAATATTTTAGTAGGCTACATCACACCTTTCTGTTGTATTTATTATAAATAAGCCTAAAATATATGGCTTTCTGAAGTTATGTAAAATGTCCTTAAAGAGTTATAAAATAAAGAATTTTATATAAAAAATGTAACCTTTTGGTGAATAAGATCTCCACATACATTTCTCTGTAAAAGCTTGTCTGTTATATTTAAGTTAAAAATGAATCCTCTGGGAACTTAGTCTGACAGCCTCACATTTTGCCCAGAGGGATAAATTTTTAAGTCTTAGGCAAAGCAAATTGTGGTAACTTCTGAAACATCAGTCTTTATTTTAGGATTGGTACAGTCCATGTTTGCCAATGTAACACTTGTTATTATAACACCATTTATTGAGGTCATTAAATAATTTGTCTCTGGACATGTAACAGAATGGTACACTATATTAATAAATTTTCTCATTGAAATATTTCCATTCCTAAAATAATCTCCTTACTATAATGCATTATATTTTAATGTTCT
>PVJX010025050.1:0-27389 GCA_004027295.1 Dolichotis patagonum | reverse complement strand
ATAGTATGGTAATATAGTATAGTAATATAATATAGTAATTTAGTAATATATAATATATAGTAATTATAATATATAGTATTATATAATATATAGTAATTATATGTTATATAATTACTAGTATAATTCTATTATTACTTATTATTATATACTTATTATTACTAGCATAATTCTATTACTAGAATATATTACTAGTAATTAGTAATTAGTACTAGTAATTATTAGCACTAGTAGTAACTATTACTAATAATTACTAGTAATATATTCTAGTAATAGAATTACTAGTACTTATTGTCAATTCTGACTGGACTCAAACACTTGCTTCTAATCACAGTAAAAACAAACAAAAAAGCTAAACTATGAGGAACATCTCAAATACATAGAAAATTTTTCACAAATCAGGGATAATTTTCTTAAGGAGGAAGGAGAAAAAGAGGATAGAAGGAGTGATAATCTTATGCTAGGAAAATGCTATACAACTCTAGTTAGCAAACACATCACAGTTGAGAAATTTACAATGCTGTAGTATCAGAATCCAGGAAAAGATAGGTACACTTAATACTTGGAAGACTTCATATATATAGTAGGGCAGCAAAGAAAAAATAATTATTTCTCTCCATTAGAATTGCTTTAATGTTATTCTGATGCATGATGAGAATTAAATGGAAGGCAGACAAGGTGGTGCACGCTTGTAATTCCAGCACTCCGGGAAGCTGAAGCAGGACAACAGAAAGTTTGAGCCCAGCATAGGCAACTCAGTGACTTAGCAAGGCTCCGGCTCAAAATAAGAGTTGCCCATGGGTTCTGAGTGCCCTGGATTGTTCACTTCCCTGTGTCACTGTGCAAAAAAAGAAACAAATACAACAAAGAGCTAAATGAATTATCACTAAATTTGAATGAGTTTTCATGTAGTTGGAGATCTGGGGCTTGGAGTAACTAGAAAATACAACTAATGCAAAACTGAAATATATTTGGATTAGAGCAAAAATAAAGACCACATAGTTTAGCATCCTAAAAAAATCATTCTTTAATGCACACACAGACATTAATATACATATAAAAATTCTTTCTATTTATGTTATTGTCCAATCTGGGAAAAACATTTTCTGTCATTACTGCAGAACTTTGCAGAAGACTAGATTGAAAGTGTTAGTGATTCATGCGACAGTCTTTATAAAAAGTCATTGTAAACTTTAACCATTCAAACAAAAATTCATACTTTTGTAAGCCTACTCAAACACAGGTGTTAGCTAAAATAAGGAGTTGTGGGGTCATAGGGAATAAAAAGACAGGAATAGTTTAAAAGGATATAACTTCCTATAAAGATTATCCTTAATACTTTCAAATAGTAAAATTCACTGTAGGAGCCATTGTTCTTGCAACTGTTTTAGAATCATATAGATTGATACTTCTATTAAATAACAATGACATTGTTGTATCCATTTTTCATGTTTGCAAGCAAGTCTTCAAAATGATCAATAGAGTGTATTTGGTAATTTAAATATTTCACAGTTTGAGGTTGGGGTTTTAAATCTTGCTAATTCTTAACAGATTTTGTCTCCAGAAACAACCATAGCAGTCATTTCATATCTCATAACATTTTCAGACATCAGGTAAGTTTACCAGAAACGATTATTCCAAATATCCCTCAAAACAGGCACAATTGAACAGGTATTGATGATTTCCAAATTACATAGGCATGTCATTTGAAAGTTTCAGAAACATGTGTGAAGCATCTGATGTCTAGAAATTCTTTACAATTAGTGCATGCCACCATAATAGAGTCTACAGAAATATAATTATGGTATATAAAATTTGATGAGGCCAACAGAAGCAAAATGCATTCTGTATCTTTAGAAAATTTAAAATGAAATATAATGAAGATCATGAAAATCACATAGAATTAAGCTACATGTCAGAGTTGGTTGGTTGTACTTTTTATGATACAACACAAATGATTACCAGAGATATTGAACTAAACGTAGTGTAGGTCCAAACACCTAGACATGAGAGATAACTTGGAAAGAGTGTTAGACCAGCTTTATTTAATTGATTTTAAAATACTTTTGTGCCCTATTAACACAGATACTTATAACTTCATGAATTTTATACTTATAGTCCTAACTTGCTTTTTCCTTTGGCATTGGAGATTGAACCCTAGGCCTTTGCTTTGGGCTATATCCCCAGCCCTTTTTGTTTCTTATTTTGAGATAGAGTCTCCCTAAGTCACAAAGTTGCCCAGGATGAGTCTAAACTTTTGACACTCCTGCCTCAGCTTTCCAGAGGGGATTATGGGCATGTGCTACCACACCTGGCCCAGGCTTTAATTAAATTTTAGGCTCTGGGATTATTTTTTTCTAAAGCCTTCCCTAGAATAATGAAAATCATATCATTATCAATAGTGATTTGTTTTCAAATTCTTTTGATATATAGACATAGTTATCCTAATTTTATGGATAATGAAGTTGAAGCTCAGTAATACGACCATCGTCATAAAATCACATCATAACACTATAAAAAGTAATATTTCTGTTATGATATTAATTATGGTAAGATCTTTTCTGTAAAAATTCTAAACCAAATCCAAAGACGCCTGCAGCCACCCTTGCATGGCAAAGCTCTGTGCTTAATATTTTTCAAACATTAGTTTTTCATGTTTGCGCTTTGGTAAATTTAAAAAAAAAACTTTTACAATGACAAACAGCAATAAAATCTTAATCTGCAGCAACATAGGAAGTCAGATCATCCTAAAAAGCCCTCAGAAACAAACAAGCAAAAAACTCAGCAGAGAAGCTGTCAAAATGATTTTCAAGGCAACAAGTGCTTGCTGGCAGCTGGGAAAAACATTTCCACTTTTATTCTGTTTCCCTATATTTTTTCCCCACTTCCTCTACTGCTAACCGGGTCTCAGTAACATACTGTTTAAAACCAGAGTCACAACTCCACTTGCTTAGACTTCCTCAGCATTTAAGTAATAACACCATGACAAGTTTCTGGCAAGACAAGGCAGTCTTTTAAAAAGCAAGCAACTTGACTTTAGCCTGAGCTCATTATCAGTTGAGTATACTATGTTTTGTCTTAATCCACACCATGAATCTGGCCTGCCTCCCTCCCAGTCTGCTTACCCTAGGAGCAATGCATTTAGTCTGAGGAGACAGGAGGCGTCTGTCAAGCATGCCAGTGCAGTTCCAGGGGTGCAGAACTCCAGCACAGTATCTTCCCAGGCGCCTCAACTTGGTACCAACTAAGGGCGGTCAAGTCGCGCTCTGCCCAGCAGCATGACAATTGCTTTCTTTTTCCTTGCTGCTCTTAGTGTGAGTTTTTGACTTTCTGAAATTCTTCAGATGACAACAGTTCTCTCTGTTTCAGAACCACTCAGGCACAGGCAGAAGAGTCCATTAGCAAATACAAGTGGGAAGGTCCTTTCCTAGTCTGAATTACGTCAGCTGGCTTGAAAGAGGGAGCCTGCTAACTTGTCAAAGCAGAGAAACACTTCATTAATATCAGATGCATGCCTTCAGGCTGACTTGCTTCACAGTGCTTACAGATACTTTCTGTAGTATAGAACAAAAGATTGCACACTGGGGTAGGCTCAGAATATTAAACTACTGTCCTGTCCTCAAAACAGCTGGAATAAAAATGAAAACATTCTTCTAACTCTGACCTGATGAAGAAATATTTTCGTTTTGTGTGGAAGGAAGTGATGCCTTTCATCTTTGTTGGCTTTCAAGTTCTCAATGTGTATGGAGCATATACGTTTTTTTCTACAGTCAAATTAGTAGTGCTCTGATAAATTTTGCTTATTTAAATTAAAAAAAGTCTTTTAAAGGAACTGAGGATGTAGCTCAGAGTGCATTCTCTGTGACAACAAAACAAAACAATACCAAATCCTCTTTTCTTTACCAAAGGACATTTTTTAAAAAGTTAAAGGGTAACCAGAACTTTGAAAACATGTTTGCAATGCACATAACAAAGCCTACTAACTATCCACATGCATATAATTATGGTATTCAGAAAATCCAAAATACATCCAGAAAACAGAAAGAACTCTTATCAATAAATACAACTCCACAATCTAAAAGGAATAAAGAAAAAAATTGCATGAATAAATAGGAGATAAAATCCTAGTGATCAATAAATGGGTTAAAATGCTTGACTTCACTACTAATGGAGAAATACAAACCCAAATCACACTTTAACATTTCATACTCGTCAGAGTGGAGGAAATATTTAAGAAATTTGAAAATACCAGATCTCAGGGAAGATATCAAGCAAGGACTGGCAAGCTACAGCCCGCTGGCCGAATTCAGCCAGCCACCTGTTCCATGCAACCTGGAAGCCCAGAATTCAATTTACAGTTTTAAATGGTTGGGGCAGATATCAAAAGCAGAATGGTAATTCTTGGCACACGAAAATCAAATCACTGTTAAAGTTTATGATGATACAACTGCCCTTTTTAAATTTACGTATTCTCTGTGTGCACATGTATTCTGTGTGCACTACAGAAGCAGAGGTGAGCAGTTGCAGTAGAGACCATGGAGCTCACAAAGCCTTCAATATTTCCTCTGTGGCCCTCAACAGAAGAGTTTTGCTAACTCGTGATGAACAACAGCCAGACTTTCACACAGGATGCTGGGAGGACCACTAGCACAGCCACGTTAGGGGTGCTGCAGAATGCAGTACTGATACCAGGGGTGTGGAAGTCCTCAGACTCAGTACCTCATTCCTTAGTACCAAGGTTTGGTACCAGCAAGTTGGCATCCTTTGAATCAACCAGCCACAGACTGAAAATACTCCAGAAACATTTGTCTGTATGAAACAGGTATACAGTTATTTTTCTTGTCATCATTCCTCAATAATACAATTTATCAACTACGGATATTAGATGTTTAAATCTAGAGATGATTTATAGTACATGAGGGGATGTACACAGGTTATAAATGCAAATACTGTGCCATTGTATATTAAGGACCTGAGTACCCTGGGATGTTGATATTGCCAGGAGTTTTGGAACCAATTCCCTTTCAGATATCAAGGAAGGACCCTATGTACAACACCATTGCATGCATACACAGAGAGGTACAAATACAAACATTCATAGCAAGGTTACAGTAAAGACTTGGAAGCAGCTTACATGCACTTCAACAGAAGAATGGATCAACAAAATTGGGGACACTATTCAGTGAATGGTCTAGAAGTTAAATGAATGCGTAAGTTCCCACAAATACAATGTTGGTAGAAAAAAAAAATGTTGCAGAAATTTAAGATAACTTAAGAATCCACATGTGCAGGACTTTCTTTTTCTTAACATGTGCTTTCTCTTCTCTTTTTGGTAACAGCCATCTCAACAAGGGTGAGGTGATATCGCAGTGTGGGTTTCACTTGGGTTTCTCTGACGTAATGCTGAGCACATTTTCCTATACCTGTTGGTCATTTGCATATTGTCTTTTGAGAAATATCTATGCTAGCCTTTTACTTTTTTAACTGTCTTTTTTCCCTATTGGGCTGAGTTTATTAGGTATCTTTGCTATAAACTGCCTCAGATAGATATGTGGTTTATAAATGTTTTTCATCATCTGCCTTTTCATCTTGATGACTGTTTCTTTTGCTGTCCAAAACCTTTACATTTGCTATAGTCTACTTTTTTTTAATTTTTGTTTTTCTGCCTGAATTTTTGGTATGATACAAAAAAAATCACATTTTCAAAGCAAGTACTGAGATTTTTCCTTATGATCTCTTCCAGTTTTATGCTTTAGGCTCTTACACTTAGGTCTTAAATCTATTTTAAGCTGATTTTTGTGTATGGTGAAAGATGAGGGTCCAGTTTCACCTCAGTATTTATATATGTATATAGAATAGGTTGTTCAGACTCAAAAGAAACGCTTTCCAAAAAGAACCTATGACATGATTTGTATAAAGTTTGAAAATATGCAAAGATGTTATCAAACCTAGGAGATAAAAATATAAAAGTTAGTATGAAAACAATAACTACCAAAACCAGGATAGGGGTTATGTATTAAAAGAGGATATCTGAATGTAAATGTATTGGTGATATTTTTGTTCCTTAACCTAGTCCGTAACTATATGCTTGGCTATTAAATTATTTTGTGTGCTTCTTTGTATTTTGAAACAAACAATAATACATTTAGAAAATCAGGAAAACTATTGAAAAGAATAACACAAAAAATGACAAATCATTATATAGTCATTGAAGTGTTTATGGGATACTTTTATTATGCAACAAGTAGATGTGATAGAAAAATTAAGTTAAAGTAAAAAATGACTGCCAATTTTTCTTCACAATGACTCCACCATTAAAAATATTTAGAAAAATCTAGTAAGGAAATATATAGCGTATATTAACAGTGATTTCTGGGTAGTGGCTTGAGGAGGTTTTTTTTTTTCCTTTAAAAAATTACTCTTCAAACTTTCTACAATGGATTTGCATAACTTCTTCAACCTAAAAGGTTTTTTTGTTGTTGTTACTTTGTTTTCATTGTCTTGTAGGCAATCAAGGATGATCAAATTTGCTACAGAAATTAGACACTTGTGCTCACCTCACTATTCACTGAGTCAGGCTAACATAATTCATGTCATCTGTAAAGGTGACATGAACTTGTAGAACAATGACAGAAATGCAAATGAATTTGCCCATTAGAAATGAATTTGCCTAGTAGAAATGCCAGTGATGGCTGTCTTGTGTGAAAGATGAACTCCTACTTTATAGTTTTATTGCCCTGAAGGGTGTTAACCAATTTTGTATCTAGCCCAACAGTCAGCCCAGCATTCTTTCTCTCAATGATTCTACCTATGTGTCTCCCATAATCTTTTGAATTGGTTTTTATCATTCTACAAGTTACTTCAATGAATTAAAAAAAAATGCTCTTTGGTATACAGTCATTCTATATTTGCTGGAAATAAATGTTCTGTGGGCTGAGGATGTAGGTCAGAGGTAAAATGCTTGTCTAGCATGCATGAATCCTGGGTTCAATCCCCAGCACTGAAAAAAGCCCTCAGATTTTGGGATATTACACTTAGACACCTGTTTTAAAACTGAAACAGTTTCCCTTCTAAAATTAACATATGTGACTGCTAGCTTTCTAAGCCCTGCTCCCTTTATGCCATAAGAATATATTTATAATGAAAAAGTGTAATAATGACTTCATCTAAGCAAAAAACAACTGGAGTTTGTAAAGAAGGGTGAAGATGAAATTTCTGAATGACCTATCTGGGAATTTCAGTGCCTTCCTAAGCTCCTGTAAACACTGTAATACAAAACAACATTATTTTCTAGGTTACAAGTATATCATCCTCTTTATTAATATTTTTAATTAAGATTTTTTTTTAATTTCAAATGAGATTTTGTTGAGATCCTTAGGAAAAGTATGAGGAACAGAACTGAAACAGAGAAATTTAGGAAGAAGTATTCTCTTTACTGAGAAATAAATCACTGAGAGCAGAAAACAGGAACTCTAATAACTGAGGCACACACAGGACTGGAAGTGACAGGTTTCAGATGCCAGAGAGTTCATTATGCCAGAAAACAGAACAAATGAGAAATTCAAGACAATTTGATCACTTTCCAGTGTTAAGAGAATACAGAAGAGAAGCAAACCTTAATTTAGGTGAGTGAATTCATATCTAATAGCAATTTTTGTGTTTCATACCTCCGACAAAATTTTAAGTTAGATTGTTACAGGCAGCTTGCACAGGAGAATTCCCAAGCCAAGCCAAGCCAAGCCAAGCCAAATCGAACCAAACTGAAAGGAAGACTGTGCCGAGGAGATAAGAAGGCAGCATTTAATCTTTATACCAGTGGACTGCTGGATCTTCATGCCAGTGGACTGCTGCAGGATAACTCCTCAAAGGAAACAGAGCTGAATTTAGGAAAAGTTTAGTTAATATAGAATTTAGAAGTGGGAGGTACAAAGCAAGTGACAAAATGTTACATAATTGGTTACATACATTGAGTCACATATTGGCAGCAGACGAGTCTTGAAACAACAGAAACACTCAGGGAAAAGTGGGGGGCCCTTACAGGATGAGCCCAGTTAAGAGCTACCATAACATAGAAATGTTCAGGGGAGGGGGCCCTTACAGAGCGGGCATAGTTAAAGGTATTACCATAATAGAGGGGCCCTTGAATCAGCCCAGGGTGCCTTAAGGTATAGACAATTACTCTGACTCAGTGCTCATCACACAGTCAAGGTCAACTGAATTCAGCAGAAACAGCAGAACAGAAACTTGGTCAGAGATTTCTAACTGACCATGAAATATCCACAAGTGTGGATAAAATGTGTTCCCACGTTACAGTTGTGCCCCAAAAGCTGAGCTAGATAAAAATATTATAGGCAGTCACATAGGGCTAGGCCCTTGAAAGAGCAAGTACTTAAAGATCAGATACCTTACAATTGTTGGGAGGCAGATATCTCTGCTGTGGGCCAGACCTCAAGACAAAATATAAAACAAGTATGCCCACATACTTGCTAAGGATAAACATCAAGGATTGATATTCTAAATAGGTCTCTATCACCCTGAGGAAGCCAGGAGCCACTAACCCAACCCCCAAAGGGAAGAGCCCCTGCTCTGTATGCATGCTTGCTTGCTATGTGACCTGCTTCCCCATTTGTTCCCAATTGAACTATTTTTTTTTTTTTAAATCGGTACCAGGGAACGAACTCAAGACCACACACTTACAAGGCAGGCACTTATGCCGCTGAGCTAAATCCCCAGCCCCCTATATGCCCCCAATTTAATCAATTTTACCTGAGCAATTACACTCCTAATCTTATTGGTTGATTGGTTCTGTCCACCTCATTCCCATCTTGCAAGTTCCCATTTTTCCCCCACCTTGGACCTGCCTCACCTTGTGGTTTTGCTCTATAAAAATTCCTAGAAACTTCTCCCTCAGATAGAAGCTTTCTTTCTCTCAGTAAATATATTCTGTTCTTAACCTCTGTTGTTCCTAAAATTCATTCTTAGATTTTAGAGAGCACAAATTCATACTGGACATCTAGCAGGCTGGGAGTTTCTTTCCCCTATACCAAGATGTCATAATTTAGGGAACCAACATCCCTACATAGCCATGTTAAATACTGTACTAAAAATAGTATTTTCTTTTCTCTAGGTATAAAGTAAATTTGCTGTCTGTAATTCATTTTCATTGTCCAGTACTGAAAAACAAGGGAACAAATAAACACTCATCCTTGCCATCACTCAGGTTCCTGATCTACAAAAGGGGGTCAGACTTCAAAGGGTAGTTGTCAGGATTACATAAAACATTTACTACACATCTGGCATATCAGAATTTCCAAATAAATGTCGGTCTCCTTTCTAAAACTCAGTGATTCTCTACAGGGAGTGATTTTACCCCCCAGAGACATTGAGCAATTTCTAGAAGCATCATTGATTGCCACAACAGGTAATGGTAAGTGATTTACTGGCATTTCATGCGCAGAAGCCAAGGGTGCTGGTCAACATCCTCCATGCCTTTTATAGCAACACTGTCAACATGAAATGCTTAAAATTACAGCCCAAGGTGACATGGCATGAAATTAAAACCATTTCTGGATCTACGTATGGGCTAGGGTGACTAAAAAATAGGAGAGGAGACTGGAGAGGAAAAGGAAAGGCGTTGGAAATCCAGACTACTGTGGGTTTGGAGCATGTCCAAACCAGCCCATGGAAGATCAGCAAGGTGCCCGCTATGTTATACTCACAAGAGAACCCACAGAAACCTACAGATAGCTGGGTGTCAGATGTCAGTGGTAGCATCTCTACCACTAACATTTTGCTTTTGCTCCTTTCCAATTCCCTTTCACCACCCTCCTACTTTCACCTCCAAGAGGTCTTTGTTAAAATGTGAGAAGAGCTGAATAAAAATGTAAATGACAATATAACTGAATAACTTCTGGAATGCTGTTTTGGGGACTAAAGATGCATGCTTACTCTTTTGAAAAGAGGGTTGTCACTATTGTTAAACAGACATGCAAGTATTATTACTATCCAGCAAGGTTAACAGAAGCCAGGGAGGACCATTTCAGTAAATTGGCTCTTCAATCTGAGACAACTTTCCCATTTGTTGTTTTAAGATCTAAAATTGCAGCAGACTTTTCTAGTTAGAGAGGTGGTGGCCAAAGTATAAATATGTTATGAGGAGATTCCACCCCCCCACACACAAATATAGAACTTACGTCAAATACTTCAAGTGGCCAGTCAAAACTTTGAAGTCCAAACTATTTATCCAACTGGCAAGGATTGTGAAAAAATTCCCTTGATCACACCCCAACTTAGAGTGTAGGCATCAATACTGTCACTAATGATTACAAAAAGCTATGAAATGTATACAAACATGGATAATTATGGTATGCATTAGCCAGACAGTGAATCATAATAATAAAGCTCTAGTGTGTGTTTGCACTAAAACTCACATGTGTTTTTGGTAAATAACAGCCAAACACATCATTTTCTTAAAAAAGTAAAAATAGGAAACAATTTCATATTCCAAAGTTTAAAAAAAGGAAATGCCTACATACACAATGAAGTTTTCTTTCCACGTAACAATCTGTTGTCACCAATAGTAATTTCTTTTTGACCTCTGTAATAAAATGTTCAACAGAAAAACTGGGTTTTGCCTGAGACAGTGATGAGACGGAATAAAGTATTTTGTCCTAAAAAAACTGTATTATCTGATCCAAATAGGCATACTATGGGACACTTCAGCCTGTATCTCCCTAGGTGTCTCACAATCAGCCCTGAATTCATCTAGCTGCAGATGAGCTAAGAATCTTCACTCAAACAGACGGGAGTCCCTGTTTCTATTTTATAAGATATTTAGTGATGTGGAGAATTCAGTTGGCTTTTTGTCCTTCTTCTTTCCTTGATAGAGTAGTTGCACCTACCTTTTTTATTTTTATGTAGTCTGCTCTTTAAAGGACTACCTTTTTGCGACAGTGTGTTAAATACAAGCACATCACAGTCAATCATACTCATGAATGGAAAAGGGCTCTCTGCTTCCCATCCCCCAACCTCCACTGTAGGATAAAGCATACTTGAATATCACCAACGGAGAGGTGTAAGAATTTTGTCAAATCTGCCATTTCAAACAATCTTAGAAAAAAAACAGGAGGAGAGGATGTTTGGTGGGGCTTTTCTTAGACCTCTTTATCCCTCCACGGATCTGTTTCATTATAAATTTGACTGTGAAGGGGATAGCTGGCAATTTTTTAGTATTTGCAACCTAGATTAAACATAGCAAAACCGTCTTTCCATATCACTAAAGCACATTAAACATCTCCCTAGGATTAACTATAAAAGAACAGCTAATGACTCTCCATAGTAGTTGAATGAATCTAGGTAATTCAATATACTATGTATAATGTTTCAATGTTGCTCCTTAACACAGTTGCCAGGAAATTATTTGATATGAGGTATGTTTCAGGGCTTAAATAAGATGCATGAAATGCTGAGTTTTTTCACTATGCGTTTGACATACTCCTTCTTATTCTACTTCCTAATCCTCTTCTCCCAGACTTTCTCTATCCTGCTACTTCAGGGAGTTTTTTTCCTCCTGACAATTTCATATTTCCAACAATTTCATATTGTTGGAAAAATAACTATTTTATAATGTTGAAATTGATACTTTATATTTTCATGTGGTTGCATTTGCCTAGATGTTTCCCACTCTAATTCCAACAAGATACCTCTCTATGGATTTCCAACAGGTTTCTTAATCCTTTCATGTCCCCCCAAATAAACTACAGATTCTTCCCCCTACACTACAGACTGTATACTATGGTAATAGCAGCACCTTTGTGCCTCTTGTTGAGATAAAAAACTCGACTAAGGTCTGTCCATTCTGCTCCCAAGTGTTTTCCAAAGCCAACCCTCAGTATCTCTCTCATGACCACAACAGCCCTTTGGTTGCTGTCCAACATCCGCAGAGCAAACAGGAATGACTACTATCACTCTACTTGTTTCCTACTGCTACTAAAATAGCCTTCAGAATGTGGTAAAAATTGATTTCCAACTACATCTGTGGTGTCACTTCCCTGGCACCTTGCCAGGGAATACCCACACTGCAGCCATACTGACCCTCTGTGCCCAGACCACATCAACAGCATTCCTGTGTTGGTTCTCTGAGGTTCTTCTACCTGCTTGACAGGCTATCCCTGTAGACACTCACATGGCGTTAGGTCACACTTCAGAGATCACCTTCTCAAACAAGTCCTTATTATTCAGACCCATCTTAGCATGATTTTATTTGATTTTTCTTATCATATATAGCAATACTTGAAGGTGTTTTTAAAAAAAATATGTAAAAATAGACTAAATATTTTAATGTATATTAAATATGGTTGATGTTCATATCATGCATGTATGTGTGTATCTATGTAAATATTTGCTTTCTGTCTTACTTTTCTCTTTGCTGAGACAAAATACCCAATGCCCACAAGTTAAGTGAGGACAAGTTTATTTGGCTTATAGTTTATGGAGGTTTCAGTCCATAATTGGTTAGCTTCTAGGCAGGGTGGCTTCAGAGAGAAGAATTCATGGCAGGCAGAAGGTAGCAAAACAAATAAGGTACCTTAACAGCATCTTTCTGCCTCTTTTATAGTCTTATCTAGGCTACAGGGTGAGGTGGGGGGATTAGTGAAGTGCCAAACCAATCAGTACACTGATTTAGTGATGACATACCTTTAATTCCAGCATTGGGCTATGAATCAATCACAAACCCTAGATTCAGCCACCTCTGAAAAAGATCCACCTATGATTCCAAGAGGCCCTGAGGAGACATCAAGACACAGACCATAACACCATCCCTAATTAGGTTGTAGAAACTCAAACTTACCCATCATATTAGTTTTAGCTTTAATGTTACTAGGATGAGCAGAATAATGCTTTTAAAGTAATACAATTTGGCTTATAAAGCAGCAAAACCTTGAAGTACATACAGTAAACTAGAAAGTACTTGATTTAGACTTCAATCTGAGTTAGTCTCAGTTCTGCTGTCATTTACTATTGGGTTAAATTGCTTGACAAATTTGAGCTTCTGAGTCTGCTGCTAAGAAGAAAGGATCAGTTTGGCACTCTAGAAAGTGGCCAATTATACAGTCTAGATCTAATGGTTGTAGAACAATTAATCTATTGAACATATTGAGGGGAAAATGCCATGATCTCCATCTATTAGAGATACCAATTATAATCCCCAGGATTTCTCAGTTAGAGAGACAGAGACAGAGAGAAGAGAAAAGGTCACAATAAATGTTACTTGCTTACCATCTAATTTTGATCTAATTTCTACTTAAACTAAAGCCTGTTGCTGTCATTAGTCTTGGAAGCACAACTGAGAAGTGTCTGTGCCTGCACTGGTCACATAGTTATCTGCCTCATATCCGATTAATGCATAGCTAACTTTCACAGAGTCTATAAAACATCTGAAGCATTAGGCAATGCATGATTTTATGATGATGTTTTAAAAAATATTTGTGTTATATTTAAAAATACTTTCTAAATTTTAAAAGTAAATTTATCAATTCAATATAATAGAGTAAAATCATCAAAGAAAATATATCTTGGGATTAATTTGAGGGAACATGCTCTTTTTTGAAAGGTCATGTAGAATTTCTCAAAATAGGATCATGACATAAGATATAATAGGTCTTATAATCTGATTTCACCTTACTAATTTCTTCAGTGAGTAAAATTCATCCTACTTTCTTAATATAAACTTAGCATAAAGCACAAAATTGCTTACTCCCTGATTTAAACTACAATGACATCTTCCTTTTCTCCCCATTTTTAAATTATAAAAATTTAAATTCTAAAAAATGACTTACAAGTACTAATTCTGGAAAAAATACATACAATCACTTAATTAAAATATATGCATGATACAATACCTGCTTTTTTGAGCATATGAACATGAGACTATTTTTTTGTTACTTGTGTAACTTCGGAATATATTACAAGCAGGACCTTTCCTTGTGTTGTAAACTGTGATTCACAACTTAGCATTTTATTTGGAAGAATATTTTTCCTGGAGGTTTATCATTTTTTCTTTGTAATACAGCTAAGTATCCACATCAATAATGCTGATTTCTGTGTGGCACAAAATGTACACACTTAAACTGAATGTATCATGCAGCACAGCTGAATGGAGAAAGGATTAGGGAAGGAATTAAGAAGAAAAAGATGAGTATAAACATTTCTCCCCACAATACTGGCGATTGAAGTTAGGGCTTTCACAGTGAGCCACATCCCCAGTCTTTTATTTTTTATTTGGAGACAGAGTTTTGCTAAGTTGCTAAGTGGTAAATGCAGGGCTTGAATTTGCAGTCCTCCTGTCTCAGTCTTATAGTAGTGGGATTGCAGGCATGTGCTGTAATGCCCAGCATTGAGCATATATTTTATTTTTATTTTATTTTATTTTATTTTATTTATTTTATTTTATTTTATTTTTTTGGTACCAGGGATCGAACTCATGACCTTGCGCTTGCCAGGCAGGCACTTAAGCCACTGAGCTAAATCCCCGGCCCGAGCATATATTTTAATACAAATTATAACTGGAAAATTTATCTGTGTGGATGTGTACCTCTAACTTCTTTCATTACAAATTTCTCTCAACAGTGGTCCTAAGAGTATGGTCAGAGCATTTTGAAACCATTCTTCTGGAGCGTCAAATGAAAAACTGCAAAAATAACTATTTGGAAGATGTGGAAGTTTTATAAATACTTGTTCTCTAAACATTAAATAAAATCACACACTACAAATACCTGATTGACATTACAATTAGCTCAGAAACCTTGACACTTACTTAATTCCTGATAATGAGTGATTCATCTCAGTGAGTTCCACAGAATTCTGTGAATCTGTAGTTATTTCAGTGTAAGGAGCCTCTTTAGAATCAATGTCTTGCTGTTACATTGGTTCTTAAAATTAGAGTGACAGAATGAGTTGTTTGCCACAGGTAACATATATTGAGCCCTTACATTTATATATACAAACGTAACTTAAGTTTCAGGTACTGAAATATAATTATGGGGAATCTGTGAATTATTCTCACAATGAATACGATGCACATGATACTTCAGCAGAGAAGCCAGGCACAGTATCTGGATAAACACTCTTGCTTGCTTTAAGCCATCAGTTCTCCCCCTCGCAGCAATGTGGACTCATGGGAGAGCTCTGAGTCATGCCAGTGCCTAAATTCCATCTCCCTGAGGTTCTGACTTAATTGCTCTGGGATGTAACTTGGGCATATGGAGTTTTAAAAGCTCCCAGATGATGCTAATGTGCAGTTAAGGCAAAAAACTATTGTTTTAGAGTCATGTAAATGTTCCTCTTTTCTCTGCAGGTTTCACCACTGTCTAGACATTGATCTCTGAACTTGTACTATGAAACCTAATATTTTAATGATTTCAAAGTTTATAAGCAAATAAGCAATGATTTTTTTTTTTTTTTGGTACCAGGGATCAAACTCATGACCTTGTGCTTGCCAGGCAAATGCTTATGCCACTAAGCTACATCCTCAGCCCCAGAAACCTAGTATTTTAAGACTGTTGCTTGGGTATTTCCCTCACACACCTGAGTCTGGATGACTTGGGTCTTTTTAGGCTTTCCTTTTAGGAATGACTGCCATCCTACCCCAGTTAATCTATAGGCAACTCTTCTTTTGGTATCTACCCGACTTCTCCTTCATCTTCAAGCACTTGGTACTTCTGATATGTCCTCAATTTCCACTTTGCCTTATTTTTGTTTCTTTGACCCAAAATCCTTTAATCTTGAGCCAGTCCTACCTTAGTCCAGATTCTAAAAGCTCCAGCATGTGGAACATGCTATATTGGTCAGCTCTTTGTTGCTGTAACCAAAACACTTGACATACACAGTTTAAATGAGAAAAGTTTTATTTTAGCTTATCATTTCAGAGCGTTCAATCCATGGTATTCTGGCTCTACAGTAGAAACATCAAAGTGGAAGGATGTAAAAGAGGAAAGCTGCTAACTCCATGGCAGCCAGGAAGCAGAGACAGAGAGAAAAGGGCAAGGGAAAGAGTATAATTTTCCAGGTTGCACTTCCAGTGACCTTCCCCTAACCAGATTCCACCTTCCAACAGCACATTCAGTTGTTATTAACCCATTGATGGGATCAGCACTCCATGACCTAAGCATTTTACAAAAGCTCCACCTCCAAACACATGAAATTTTTGGGAGATGTTTTTGATTCAAACCGTAACACTTGCTCATCTATTAGAGGAGGACAGTTAGATAATATTTTAAACTTCTACTCTCAGCAGAACATAGCACATAAATGTGGTCATTAACAATACTACTAGAACAATTTAATGTTTCCAGATGTGCATATTTTCTCAGAACAGCAGTTAGCCACAACTGATATTTTTGTAGGCTGAACAATCATAAGATAATTATACTATTAAAATGGATATATTTATGACAAACATTCCTTTATATGACAAGTATGCTCTTTTGTGGTCACTTCATTTGGCCCCTGAGATCCACAGGTGTTTTGGAATAACATTGGGACACATTTCAAGGCACTGTTTCAAACAGAATTAAAAATCAGAAATATTCTAGGAAATCATTCTTTAATCTTCTGGAGATTTAACTTAGTCAAATAAAAAGTGGCCTATTTGATTTAAAATTTTTTTTTTTTTTTACTTTTTTTACTTTTCCTTTCCAAATCAACATGAAGCATGCATAAAATTTGAAGAGGTTACTACCATAGTCACAGGAGTAAACTCCCATATTCCTAAGGAAAATGAACACATCATAAAGCAAAACTTTCTCTGAGTAAGCTGGGCTTACACAGTGCCCTATGGGATCGGAGTTACTTACCGAAGTTAATGTAATATAGTTAGAAGGTTAGAAGTTCTGATGAGTCTGAGAAGGGAGGAACCATGTTTACCTCCATCTGCCCTAGCTTCCTCGACTAAAACATACAAATGTGCTCCTTCCTTTTCCTGCATAAATTTTAGAGCAAAGTTAGGTTAATGCTGAGTTGCTCTTTAGTGAACAAAGATTAAACATATTCACCTTGAGACATGGTTTTGAGTTCAATGCAACATTTACTGTGGACGAATACTGCACATTTCCTAATAATTTAGTTGGGATTTCTCCACATAACTCAAGGTTGCATTCTCAGTTACTATGCTTCATTTATTCCTAATTGTTCTATTATTTTCCCTCTTTTTTTCACTGTTATGTTTTTCTTTCTGCTTCCATATACTAATGACAGTAGCTTCAATCTTTTGTTATTCATTATTCAATAAGATAACAAAGTGCTAATCACAGTGTCAAGCACAGCTTAATATTATCTATTTAAAAATATGATTTATGTTGCTCAGTATCTGCCACTGACTTTCCAAGTGGCTTACTTATTTCTTCTGTATTCCTCTACTTCTATCAACCAACCACTCATCAGTATTTGTGACTGGTGATACCAGTGAAATTTCTGCTTTCTGGAATAGGCCTCTCATATCTTCTTGGTAAATTTCTAACCCATATTTTAAGACTCAGTTGAAGCTTCCTTTCCTTTGGGAAGTGTTCCTTGGTCCCTTCCAGGAGAGAACTTCCCTTCATTACCCATCAAATATTCCTTATTAGACCCAGGCACTCAGTGTATGCAAATATTTATCTTACCGTGCTTCTCTCTCTCCTGTAACTCTGCAGCTTCTCATGAGCAGAAACTGTGTCCATTTATCTGCCTCCAGGGTCTCGCACACAGATGATGCCTGCTCTAGTTTAGATCTGGAATGTCCGCCAAAGGCTCATGTGGAAAGACTTGGCCTTGGCCAATGGCACTACTGGGACGTGGAGGAAACATAAGTGGTGGGGCTGAGTTGGAGGAAGGAAGTCACTGGAGGTGTGACTTGGAAGGACTTTCTCTGTCTGTCTCCTAGTAGCCTTGAGGGGAGCAGGACTGCTCTACCACATTCTCTCCACCATAATGGTCTGCTTTACATTTGGTCCAGAAATAATGCAGCAAGATGACCATGGTTGAAAACCTCAAAAATCATGAACAAAAATAAATGTTTCTTCCTTTAAATTGACTTACATTTAGAACTTTGATTCATTTTGAGTTGGCTTTTGTATATGGTAAGATGCAGGGGACCTAGTTTCATTCTTCTGCATATGTATATTCAATTTTCATAGCATTCTTAGAGAGATTGTCCTTTTCTGAATATGTAGTCTTGCACTTTTGCCAAAAAAGTCTGTTGGTTGTTAATATGTGAATTAATGTATTGGTTTTCTAATCTGTTCTACTTGCCTGTGTGATGATTTTTATGATAGTGTGCTATGCTGTTTTGGTTACTACAGCATTATAGTATATTTGGAAGTCAGGTATTGGGATAACTTTAGTTTTATCTTTCTCACTCAGAGTTGCTTTGGCTATTATGAGCCCTCTAGGATTTCATATGAATTTTATGGTTATTTTTCATGTTATCAGTATTTTGATGGGCATTACATTGCATTTGTAGATAACTTTAGGTAGTGTGGACATCTTAACAATATCAGTTCTTCCAGTCCATAAAAATGAGGTGCCTTTCTACTTGTGTGTGTCTTGTTCAATTTCTTTCATCAACATTTTATAGTTTTCTTTATAGTGATCTTTCACTGATTGGACATTCTTAAAAAGACATTAAAAATGGCCAAGAAATATATGAAAAATTATACATCACTAATCAGAGAAATGCAAAACAAAACCAAAATTAGATACTATTTCAACTTGTTAGAATGACTATTATAAAAAATATAAAAAGTTGCTGATGGAGATGTAGACAAAAGAGAATTCTTATATACTGTTGATTTGAATATAGTTTATGAAGGTAATTATGGAAAACAATATGGAGTCTCCTAAAAAGTAATAAACATAGAACTACCATATGATCTAGCAATTCTGTTATTGGATGTATATACAAATGAAATGATTTTTTTTTTTTTATTACTGGGGATCAAACTCACGACCATGCACTTGCAAAGCAGGCATTTATGGCGCTCAGCTAAATCCCTGGCCCAGGAAATTATTACCTCAAAGGAATCTGCTCATCACAACACTATTCAAAATAGCCAAGATATGAGCTCAATCAAGGGAACTACTGGTAGATGAATGGATAAATAAAATGTGCTCTATATGCACAATGAAATATTGTCACAAAAAGGAAACTCTGTCATTTGTGCCAATATGGATGAACTACAGAACATTATGTTAAGTGAAATAAGCCAGGCACTGAAAGACAAATACTATATCTTTTCATTCATTTGTGGAAACTAAAAAAGTTGATCTCACAGAAGTAGAGGGTAGGACAGTGGTCACCTAGAGGATAGCAAGTGTAGAGAGAAGGGGTGTAGAGAGAAGTCAGGTAATGGGTACCAATATACAGTTAGTCAGGTGGGGTCAGTGTTATTTTTCTAAAGCATAGTATGGTAACTATAATCTATGACATTTTATGATATAGTTCAAAATAATTAGATGACATTAGAAGTTTCCTAGGACTTAGAAATATAAATGGTTTGAAGAAATGGAAATTACCCAGATTTTACCATTATACACTCTGTACAAGCATCACACTTATCATACTGTACTGTAGAATACATGGAAAATGTATCAATACAAAGAAGTTTATTACTCTAAATGACTTAGTTGTGATCAACAAAATAAAACTAAGACAAAGAATGTATTCCTTTAATGTTTTGACAATTTACCATTTAGTCTCAAAACTATAGTCACTATGATATGAAAGAGTAAAATAACATGAATAGCTATCTACTACTAATAGCTGTCCACGTCAAATCATGTAGTCAATGTCTTAGTTACTTTTCTTATTGCTGAGACAAAATACCTGACATATGGCAGTTAAAGGAGGAAAGGTTTACTTTGGCTCATGGTTTGTAGAGGTTTCAGTCCATAGCTGGCTGACTCCAAAGCAGAGGAGAAACAGTCCACAGCAAGGCAGGCAAGAGGCAAGAAGCAGCAAGCCTCCCTTTCTCTTTTATCCCATCCAGGTTACAAGCCTTTTGGATGATGCCACCCATACCCAGGGTGGGGCTTCTCATTACCCACACCAATTAGTAGACTAATCCAATACCACACACCCTTACATACCTTAGATTTAGTCACTTCCAAAAAGCCTCATCTATGATTGCATGAGGCTTTGAGGGGGGAAGGGACATCTAGATAAAAGGCATAGCAGTTATCTAGGAATTGTCACTTAGTATCTGTGGGCATTTGATTCCCACATGCCTCTATAGACAACAAAATTCATGAATGTTTAAGTCCCTTATATAAAATGTATAGTATTTGTATCTAACTTACACAAATAAAAGCAAATGAATGCATCCTCCTGTATACTTTAAATAATCTTTAGATTATTATGCTGAATACAGTGAAAATAGTTATACTATACTGTTTAGCAAACAAGGACAAGGAAAATATCTATATATATTTTATAGACAGCATTTCTTCCCTGGTACCTTAAGTCATGTTTGGATGAACGAACAGATGTGGGATGTGTACACAGACCGCTGACTATATTCATAGTTCTCAGACCACTGTTTCTAAACCACTTACTCTATCTCATTCAAGATAACTTTTTGAAATTATGAAAATGTGGAATGTTTCTGTAGGCCAAAACACTGTTATGCATATTTACAAGTAAACACAGCAAGGAAGCAAACAAAACTATTTGGATTGTTGAACTGCCAAGAACTTCAATAATAAACACTAACTATAACATATCTGCTCGCTGCCTGTTTATTGTAAGCCATGAGATTTCACCTATGAAAGGTGATTCATATTTTTTTCCCTTAGTGTCATTTATCTCATTTAATAATTCTCACCCTTAGCTATGATCTCTTGGAAATCAGCATTAATGCTTTCTGATTTTCAAGATATCTGTTTAAGGGACTTTCATGTCTTAGAAAAATTTATTAATATTGGCAACCCATAACCTATAAAAAAATTCAAGAAAATGAGACAGAGAGCAAAAGGTAACTCAGCAGCAAGAGGAGGCAATGCTTGCAGAGATTGCTACCGACCTGAACCAGCAAGGTGACTAATACACCACAGTGCCTCCTGAATTGTCAACGCGCATATTCCTAGGAAGTAGTGGATGAAATTAATTAAATCATCAGGGTACTACAGCATTCTTGAATTCATACAAAAAGCCAAAATGTGTGCCCAGACAATCTTTCAAAGCCCAATTACACCAGTGCATTTATATTCCCAACTGCCCTAGTTAATGAGGGCAACAGGTTAGGGGTGAGGCCAAGTGGTCTGCAAGCGTGTCCAGCTCACTGCCAGCTTCTCAGCATATACGGAGCAGAGCTCCTCTGCTTTGTCTGCTTATGCTTTCTCAATTCCCTCTGCTTCTCAGAGTCTCATTTTTCTCCTGGCTTACCCTTTGGAAAAATCCCCAACAGTTTGTGGTATGTAAAGAGTTTACTAGTGGTCTCCTTAGAAGGAAAAATGTGAGCTTTCTGTTTCCCTTCAGTACTGTTGGCAGTAATTCTAACCACAAGTCATGTAAATTAAGTAAGACAATGATTTTTTTTTAAAAACTCTTACTTTCTTGGATACGGTCACTCTATTTGTAATGAAATGACTTATGAGAGCATTTTACCATTTGCTAAGTATTGATCAAAGATGTTTGACATGTAAATGAAAATCAACTACACTCCATTAATAAACAACTACTGATGTGGATGTGCACTACATCATTTTTTCAGCCCCTCAGTAAGAAAGGCCAACAGTGAATGGCATTCTAATTATTTTCTCTTCTTGTGATTTCTATACATTAATTCATTTGACCTAAAAATAATACTCTGGGATACATACATGCATTCTACAGATGAGGAAACAATGGTGTGAGAAGTTAAGTAGCAGGTCCAAAGTCTCACTAAACAGCAGGGCCTGGATTTTGTCTCAGCAGTCTGGACCCAGGCTTTGTGCTTTCAAACATTACATTCTATTGCCCGTCATAATCATGTCCCTTTCTGGTCCAAGGACTTGATTATAAAGTATGTTTTATGTGGTACATTCATTTCTCATCAACTAGCCTTCTATTCTAGCTACACTGGCCTCTCCTGAGTCCCACCAGGCTCATGCCTCTCCAGAGCCTTTGGACTTGCTTCTCCCTGGAATACTCTATACCATGGATCATTATGTGGCTGTCCCTTGTCACTTAGGCCTCAGTTCATTTAGGTTCAGACTTTGGTCTGTTGGAAAGCACCTATACTTCTTAATTTGTTGCTTCATCTAGTTTCCTTATCTACTGTCTTTCACAGTTAAAAACAGATTCTTCAAAAGGGCAAAGACTCTATCTTCCTTACTTGTGGTCAGTTTCCCAGTATTTGGAGCAATGCTTAGGCCAGAGCAGAATTCAATACTTGCTGAATGAATGAATGACAGTAGGAAGTTGATAGGTTTTTGCCCTAGTATAAATTATTGGACATTATGGTGGTGGTCTAACATGGCAGAAGGCCGAAGAAAAAACAACACTTATCCTGATGACCACTTATTTTTTTTCCTTTAGCCCTGATTACAACTTCCTATTTTCTTTCCCACATGGGAAGAGAATTCCAATCAGTTCCTCATTTTTCATCAATGCCCACCCAAGTGCTGCTTCTGATCAGAGGTCACACACCCTTAAGCCCCCTCTATTTCTATCAGAGGAAAAATGCCCAACCCCATGAGTGGTATGCTCCTCTCCTCATCCTCAGTAAAGGCCACTTTTTCTTTTCTTTTGCTTCTCTATTGCACTGAAAAACCCTAACATTTGGTGCTTTGTGACTTGGATTGGCAGTGTTTTAAACTTCTGGGTGTTACCCCAGTTTTGAGCTCCCTTGCCTACGAGCCACCTTTCCTTCCTCTGAGACCTGCCTATTTGCCATTGCTAGCCTACATCCAACACTGATCCACCTTATTTGTCACAGATGAGCCATCTTTCTGTCTGGAGTTTCCTGTCTTGGTTTCTCAGTCTAAAACAGCTCTCAAGCTTCTTGGTCAGGACTACATCCCAAGACAAAGCTGTTATCCTTTTGTCTTTTGCCCCCCCCCTTGGCTATGGCCCATTAGAATGAGCGTTGGGGCTTTCACTGCCACACTCTCAAAACAGGTGACTACTTCTTTTGATAAGTGTAACCTGGACAGCTCTCATGCTCCTTGGGCAGGGCTACAGCTCTTGTCCCAAAGCAGAGCTGTTCTCTTGGCTCACCTCTAATTCAGTCACTATGGGGAATACTATTTCCTGTCCCTCAGGGATGCCTGGTTTGTAATCTTGGTGCTCTTGGCCTCAGAAAGGCCACAGAAACAGAAATCCTTCAAGATTTGTATCACTTTTGTCATAGCAATGGCAAGTGGTTAGGAATCCCTTATGTCCAGGCCTTTTTCACTCTGAGGATGTGCCCCTCTTTTATTCAGTCATATAAAGTGGTCCAAATATTTCTGTACTCCATCATGATCTCTCCTTCTTCCCCACCAGACCCCTTAGATAATGTGCCTCCTGTCTTTACTCTCCCTCCCCCATATCCCCAAGCCCAAACCCCTCAGCCTTCTCAACCAGAGGTTTCTGAGCTCCCTACTTCACTTTCTTCCTTTTCCTCAACCCCAGTGGCCTCAACTCTTTCCTTGCTTCCTGTTCCCATTCCCAGACTCCTCATCCTGAGCCTTCTTCTTATCCTGAGCCACCTATCTCACTGGACAGCTCCTCTTTTTTTTCCTCTGCTCCTGTGTTGCCATTCTCCCTGCTGGCTCACCATACTCATCTCACATGTTTCAACCGCCTATCAAACCACATATTTGACTACCATTTTGCAATCCCATACCACATGGTCCTCAGCAGCCATCTTGCTGCAGCTCACATGGAGGACAGTGGCCATCTTGTTGTAGGGCACATGATGACCAGTTGCCATTTTGTGCTCCCTCACCATGTAACCAGCAGTAGCCATCTTGTTGTGGGTCTCATAGTAACCAACTGCCATCTTGTGTTTCCCTGTCACAAGGTGATGAGCCGTCTTCTTATGGTCAATCACTTTGTAACTGCACATAGTCACCTGCTGGGCAGTTGGCTGCTTGGTGGCCATCTACACCTCCCACTTCACAGCCTTTTCAGCCTCAATCTCTATTTCCTCTTTGGAAACAGGCTGGTCCTGAGGGACTAGTTCATATTCATGCCCCCTTTTCCCTTGCCAACTTATCTCAGATTAACCATAAATTAGGTTCCTTTTCTGTTGACCCACAAACTTAGAGAGTTTAAATTTATAACTAATTGTTATGATTTACATTTCAAGGATATTTATGTGATTCTGAACACTACCTTCAGCTCACAAGGGCAGGTTCAATTATGGTAAGTAACTAAAAAAAAAAAAAGCCAATCATACACATCAAACAAATACTACTAAAAATGATCTACAAAAAGGTTCTCACTAGTCTATACTTACAAATGTAAAAACTATAAAAGTTATTATAAGTCAAATTGGCCAAACATATGAGTGCACTGTGATTGTTTAAGGTATTTGTCTGTTAAGCTGTATATGTTTCTATGTCCAATCTATCAGATCATCTATATATGTTTTGTTGTTTGTCATATCCATAAACAGCTGTTCTTTTTATTTGAGCTCAATGATCTTTTCTTTTTTCCTTTTTCTTTTGAATTTTCAGATCATTTAATCAAGGCTTATTTGGATTACAGATTTAAAAATCATGCTTCTACGGGGGTTTCTAGCTGGTCAAAAACTGGTTATATTGTTGTTTGTTATTGACTTGAGTATCTCATTGTTTAAAAATTAATGGCATAAACATGATTGAGCTTTTCATAAGTCATTAAAAATTACTAAGATAATTAAACAAAATTGCTTGGGGTTAAGATTGTTAGACAAGACTACAACTGATGAATAAAAAAACAGCTGCCTGATAATATTTTTAACCAGTTCTTATTCATTATTCAAAAGCCCCAATCAATAATCTCCATAGCCTTATGGGAGACACCCTAACTAAAAATATATTAATGTTTTGATTTAAAAATGCTAATATGAAAGTTTCATATGGCTAAGAAAATTCTATATTGCTGATCTTATGGTATATTAAATACACTCATACCTTCAAATGTTCAAAAATATATGATAATAAACATCTTCTTTCAGATCCAGCCAGGAGATTCAAGTCAAACCAACATTTGTTCATCAATCAAATAATAATTTTTAAACAAAAATTTATGGAATGTATATGCCACTAATAGATGCTTAAACAATGTCACAAATTTCTTCAATGACATCCTATTAATGCATTCTTATGTCAAAAATGCAAATTCAAGTATGTTACCAAATGTCATCATGATTGTCATGCAATAATATTAGGTAACTTCTTGCTATATATATATATATATATATATATATATATATATATATTTTTTTTTTGTACCGGGGATCGAACTCACAACCTCGCGCTTGCCAGTCAGGCACTTAAGCCACTGAGCTAAATCCCTGGCCCAGCATAAAATATTCTTATTATCTCTCATTTTATTTATCAGTCTGCCCCTGAAATTTGTGCAAAACTACAAAATGTTAACCTTGATCCTTAGACCTCACAGGAAGACCTTCTTAATATGGCTTTTCATGTTTTCAACAACAGAGATGAAACTCAAAAGCAGAAAAAAGAGGAACAAAGAAAGAAACTTGCTAAATACCAATCTGATCTTTTAGCAGTGGCCCTGGAGGCTCCTAAGACAGATAAACCAAAACAAGGCAGAGCTGCCCAAGCCCCTCCCAGACCATGCTTCAAAGTGACAAGGAAGAACACTGGGCAAGAGAATGCCTCAATCCATCACTTCCTCTGGGCCCCTTTCCCCTCTGCAATCTCAAGGTCCATTGGAAAAGTGACTGTCCTAGCTGCCAGAGAGCAGGTAAACTATCCTCCAATTTCTTGCCCTCAAAGGAGATCTCATCACCACTGGATTCATTGCTGGCTGATCTATTTGGACTTGCTGCTGAAGAAGACTAAGGGGGATTGGGGTCCACAACCCCCATTAAGGTATCCTTCTTGGAGACCTAAGTCTCACTGGAGGTCTTAGGTAAGACACTCTGTGTACTGTAGACACAGAGGCCAAATATAGTGCTCTTCCTGAATTTTCAGGCTGTTACATTAAGTCCTCAGTCTCTATAGTGGGTGTTGATGGCCAGCCTACACAGTCTGTTCAAACAGGGCCCATTCCATGCAGATTCCAAACTCTCTTCTTCACTCATAGCTTTTTAATAATACTAATATGTTCCACACCCCTTTTAGGTAGAGATCTTCTCTAAAAGCTTAACTTCCTCTTTACCTTCTCCTTCCCCACACCTCACAAAACTCATTTTAAAACTATACCAACCTTGGCTTCAACTTCCTGCTTCCCAAAGTCTCACTCCTCTTGCTGATTACATCCCAACCCTCTCCTTCCTCCAACACTTGTTACGACAACATGCTGCCCTCTGTCTTCCCCAACCTTCTAATGGGACTAAACTAGATTCTCCTATATCCCCAGGAGATATAATTTATCTTAACTCTTCTAAATCCACAGGACTGCAACCAAAGTGGAGTGGCCTCTACCTGGTCTTCCTCACAACTCTGATGGTGGCCAAGGTTGCTAGACTGACTGCCATCCTGGTTCCATGTCACTCAGGCTAAGTAGATGTGAGTGCTCACCAATGATAAACTCTTTGTCTGAGCTAAAACACCTGGTACCAGCTTCTATATGGGTGTCAACCATCATCCTGTTGGCCCTCCTGATCCCCAAAACAATGCCCCCATCCAGCAGAAGTCAGAAAGACTCAGCATCCTCTCCTAACAACAGAAAGACAGGAATGAAAGGTTTCTGCCATAGTATAAATTACTGGACATTTATGGCAGTGGTCTAACATGATGGAAGGCCAAAGTAAAAACAACACTTACCCTGACAACCACTTCCTCTTCCTTCCCCATCGGCCCTGATCACAACATCCTATTTCCTTTCCCATGTGGGAAGAGAATTCCCATCAGTTCCTCGCATTTCATCAATGCCCACCCAAGCACCACTTCTGGTCAGAGTTCACATACCCGTTAGCTCCCTCTGTTTCCAACAGAGGAAAAATGCCCAACCCTATGAGACATGGAGCTCCTCTCCATGTCTGCAATAAAGGCCACTTTTCCTTTTCTTTCTCTATTGTGTCAAAAAACCCTAACAGAAATCTTCAAGAAAGAATTGGCTGTTTCAGCTGTTTTGAAGAAAACATTATGACAGCTATTGCTGATTTAATATTATCCTTCTTAGAAGTCCTACCATGCTTTTTTTGTTCTATTACCATTGGTTCTATCTACCACATTGTGTCTTATTGGAATTTGAATATGTGTGATAGTTCAAACAA
>PVJX010025049.1:0-27375 GCA_004027295.1 Dolichotis patagonum | reverse complement strand
CAGGCATGGTAGTACACACCTATAATCTCAACACTTGGAAAGCTGAGGCAGGATAGTCACAAGTTTGGGGACAGCCTGGGCTACATAGTGAGTTCAAGGTCAGCCTGAACTACATAGTGAGACCCTGTCTCAAAAATAAATACATAAAATAAAAGAATGAGTGAATGTATCAGGGTATATGCATTTTACAGAATATAGCATAAACATAAAAAATGATTTTGAGTGCTCTTGCCTAGCATGTGAAAGCGTTCGGTTCAATCGTCAGCACTGTCTAAAAAATTAATTAATTTAAAAATAAAAGTGGGAAAAAAATCAATTTTTAAAAAATGGCCTAGATTTGAAAGTGGTGGTTCAAGCAAATAATCTCAGCACTATGGGAGGCTGAGAGGCCACAGGACAGTAACTCAAACTAAGTAGCCTGGGCAATTCAGTAATTGGGGTGTCATCTTTCTCAAGAAAAAGAGAAAGAGAAAGAGAAAGAGAAAGAGAAAGAGAAAGAAAGAAAGAAAGAAAGAAAAATGAATATGGCTCAGTGCAAAGACCCTGGGTTCAATCCAACAGCAGGGTGGGAGATGTGGAAGGGGTATGTGTGGCTAAGTGGTATAGTGCTTATCTACTACCATGTGTGAAGTCCTAGGTTCCATCCCAGAATGGAGGTGGGGAGGGACGATATATCTATAACCATAGTATATTATTTTATGTGTGTTTATGGTTTGTTTGTCACTATTAGGGAATGATCCCAGTGCTGATGCATACTAGACAAGCACTCTATTGAGTTTTTTTTTTCTATTGAGTTATACCCCTAGTCCTTTACATTTTGATAGGGTGTCCAGCTGGCCTCAAACTTGCCATACTCCTGCCTCAGGAATAACAGGCATGCCCCACCATGCCTGGCTGGTACAATGTTAAATTAAGGGAAAAGAAAGAAAGAAAGAAGAAAAGGCCAGGCGTGGTAGTATACACCTGTAAGCCAAGCACTTGGGAGGCTGAGCCAGAAAGAGCAACATGAGTTCAAGGCAAGCCTGGGATACATAGTGAGTTCAAGGCAGCCTGAACTACATAGGGAGACCCTGCCTCAACAAACAAACAAACAAACAAATGAAAATGAAAACAACAAAAAACCCAAGGGCTGTGGCATAAGCGCCTGCCTAGTAAGCACAAGGTCATGAGTTCAATCCCCAGTACCAAAAAAAAAAAAAAAAATAAAATAAAATAAAATAAAAAAATCTGAACAACAACAAAAAAACCAGGTGTAATCCCCACACTTGTGACCCCAGCAATGGGAGCAGGAAACTGTGGCAGAAGGATCACAAGTTCAAAGTAACCCTGGGCTATATAGTAAATTCAAGGTCAGCCCAAACTACATAGCCAGACCCTGTCTGAGAAGACAAAGAAAAAAAAATTAGCAGGCTGTAGATAATGTGCAGTAATATATAATTTGCTTTAAAAATAGAATCCTTTTGAACTGGGCATGGTGACACACACCTGTAATCCCAGACACACCTGTAATCCCAGCACCTCGGAGGCTGAGGCAGGAGTTCAAGGTCAGCTGGAACTACAAAGTGAGACCCCATCAAAAAAACAAAACAAAACAAAAAAATCCTTTGTGTACAGTTGGTATGCTTTGTATACACAGGTGTATGCTTTCATTTTTTTGGTACAGAATTTAAAAACGTGAGCAAAAACAGCCTTTCTTTGGTTAAGAGGTCTGGTAGGTAGAAGAGGGAGACAGCTGACTTTTTATGCATAACTGGACATCTTGCAAATGACAAGTTTTTCTTTGATTGTTATAAAAGGAAAATCTGTTTTATCTGTGTCTATCTATTGTGTGTACAGTTGAGTCCCAAGGTCTCAGCAACTGGACCAAGATTTAGGAACACAAAGAGGGCAATCGGGGTAGGAAAAAAGACTACAGATAAATTTATAAAAATCCATTAAGGAAATTTTGCAACAGGATGTTTAAAAAAGAAAACATAAAGGATCTATTTTGAAAGACAAAGCTACTCTATGAGAGATGGGGTGGGGGATTGCTTTTCTATTGTGGCTAAAAACAACCTTTTACCAGTCAGGGGAGATTTGCTGGTACCTATAATACCTTTGTCAGTACAACTCCCAATCAACAACTAACTTTCTTTCTTTCCTTCCTTCCTTTATTTTTCATATCACACCCCAAGGCAGCACATGATTTTGGAAAACCAAAAAAAAAAAAGGCTTCATTAAATGTTATCAGTACTGTATTATAAAGAACTTCTAGATGAAAAAGTATTTAGAAAGAGGATAATGGAGCCTAAAATTGTGAAGCGTTTTCAGTCACTTCAGAAACTCATTCATTCAACCCTCAATTACTCATCCCTAACAGGGGGCGCCCTGCTATGCATTACTCAAAACCAAGCATGCCTGAAAACATCTTAAACTTAACTGAAAGAAAATCTGTCCAATCACAAGCCAGCTACTCACAAACTCCACCCTTGAGTACAGGAAGAACACTTTTGATTGGAAGAGAGTTGTGTTTACTACAGTGTGTGGTGCAAATTGGAAAGGTCCACATGCCCAGGTCCAAAGGAAACCTCTTCAATGAAAAAAGTAAACAAAACGTCCAGTTCGGGTCCTATGCTAGTCACTATCATTAACAGAACTTCCATATAATAGCAATTTTGCAAGCTGATAAAAAAATCTAAGCACTTTGAGTTTTGTTGTGGCTGTTTTCTCATTCATATCCCTGCATATATGTACAAGACAAACAAATCTGTTCTCAAAAACCAAACCTGCCTTTGCTTCTACAATCACAGTCTCATGCAAGTCCTCAACACAATTCCAAGAACACCTTCCTTTAATTTTCAAGAACCACTGCAACTTTTACTTGGTTTGAGAATGCTGTTCCACCCGCGCAGTAGTAAAATTATTCAGTCTTTAGTTTAGGTGTCCAGCATCTTAGTGAGCTTCAAAAGCGGCTGCCCTTAGGGAGTCTAGCAAACAAAGTGAATGGGTAGCCATTTCAGGTGCAGAGCTCATTAGCGATTCATCGATGGTGGAAACAACAGTACAAAGAAATGGAAAATAAAACCCCACTTGAAAACCTAGGGTGGGCCATGCCTTAGGTCAAAGATATGCATATATGGGTGGATCTCAAAAGGACACCTTTATCCAATCTCAGCCATCTTCTAAGGAAGGCACAGAGGAATTTCGACAAAAATTCCCGACTTAATTATCAACCCTACCTCTTCATATTGCTGGTATCTTTTCACAAATTCTCCCCACGAAAACCTTCTAAATAACCTTGCAGCCCTTCCTACAGACCATGGAGAAAGATCAAAGCAAGACAACTTAAGCAGAAGCAAAAACCTAAGGCAGCCACAAGCTAAACAACCCATAAAGCCCGCATATCAGGAAAAAAAAAGACAGTCTAATACCGTTGATCAATAGGAAGAAGAACCAACATCAGCTCTCCCAAATCTCACAAAATGCATTCCCATTTAGAGAGAGTAAAACCTCTGCAGAAGTGATTTCATCAAGAAGATCGACCTCCTTCTTCTGCCTGCTGGAATTACATTCCAAAAGACTCATTGCTCCCTATTTTTCGTAGCCTTATCTCACTAAAGAGCTAGGGCTGCTATCAGAATGAGGAACTAAAGTGGCTAGCCGAAACTCAAAGAGTATTTTGCCGCCACATTAACAAAAATAATACATCATATTTCCGAATGGTTGTTAAGTTCTATTACTGAACAACTTGAGTCACAAAATACAACTACGGCAAGCAGGCAACAACTGCCAAGACCCAACACAAAGTTTCAAAACAAAACCTCTCCCAAGGCTTGGAGGTAGAGGGGAGTAGCTGTGCAAGCAGCAAAAAAGCACCACCCAGCAGCCCATTCGGCTCCGAAGACATCTCAAACTTATCAAAAGCCACAGCTGCAGCTTCTGTCACCCAGAAGCTAAGAGAGAAAGGAGCTCGGGACAATCCCGAGCGCTGCCCTTTCTGGAGACAGCCAGGCCAATGAGCCCGGGTCAGACGAGGAAGTAACTGCCAGATTTTAAAAAATAAATAAAAAAGTCCCGAGCAGCTCCAACTGCAGCCCCTGAGCCTCCCACCACTGCTCACATTCCCGCCCCACACCGGCCTCCAGACGAAGGGAATTGGGAGCAGGAGTCCAGGGAGAGACCGGGGACGACAGATCCGCGTCTTCCAGGGGGCTGCCCGGGCACCCAGGACTCCAGCGCCAGCTCGTGGGGCTTGTGGTGGGGACGCAGAGCAAAGGGTCGCCCAGGAGGCGGGGCCTGCCGGCTACGAGCTGCAGATCCCGGCGCCCCGGCCGCCCCCCCAGGGGTTCACTGGGGCGCGCACCCCGACGCGGAAGCCATGCCGGCCAGAGCTCGGGGTGCCCAAGTGCCGGCGGGGGGCGCTGAGGAGACCCCGGGGCGCGGAACTGGGTCACCCCTACCTCACCGCCCCCTCACAAAGGCCCCCGGGGAGGCCGCCTACAGACAGGCCCTGCAGCCCGGGCCTCGAGTGCCCGTCGCGGCCGCCACTCACCGCTAGGTCCTGGGGCACCGCCCCGCTCATGGCCCGCACCGTGCCGGCCCGCCAGGCCCGAGTGCGTAGCGCAGGCCCCGGATCTCCGCCCGCTGCCGCCGCCGCCGCCACCGCCGCCACCGGGGCCGAGGCTGAAGCTGAGGCCGCGGTGTCCGCGAACAGAAGCAGCAGCCGCTTGCCCACCGGGGAGGCCGCCGCGTCCGCCATCGCCAGGGTCGGCCAGACCCGCGCTCCCGCCCGCCGCCTCCCACCACCGCCGCCACCGAGCGCCCGATCCGCCCGCAAGGCCTCCCTCCGCACCACCCGCGGCTGCCGCTCCCCCCACCCCCCCCAACAGCCACCACCAACCACCGGCGCCGCGCAGCGCCCCCAGTGGCCGGGAGCGGATCCGCAGCCTGGGTTCCGTACAGCGCCCCCCGCGCCTCGGAGCGGGACGGCAGCTCTGGGCTCCTCGCAGCGCTCCGCCCCAACCTTCCCAGGGCTTGCAGTGCCCCCTGCGACCTGGAGGGGAATTGCACGTTCGGCCTGAGGGAGGGTGGAGTGGGCTGTCCTTTAGGCCCCCATGTCACCCTACCTGGTCAGTCTCCTCTCTTCAGGGAGTCCCATCTCAGCATATTCGAGCAGCTTTTAACTTACCCTTGCGAACACTTAAGACATTTAACGGGGTGAAAGGATGAGGGGCCAGGTATCAAGGAGGGCGTTTTGACCTAAGAAGTTAGTGTTTCCATTCCCGTTGTGAAAATATGGCTACCCACCTTGTCATCTTTTAAGAAACATTGTTTTATAGGATACAATATCTTCTCATTTTCATTGGTCCATAACATGGTTCCATTCCCTACTACACGCTAGTACTTTCTAATTGGTCAGTGCATTACATCCATTGGATACCAGTCTTTCCATTGGCTGAAGGCCAACATGTTGGTATTTTGTGTTAAACCTATGGAACTTCTCTTTCTAGTCTGCCAGTGGTATTAAGCCTAAGTTGAACTCCACTCTTAGGGAACTGGAAAGGGACCCGTAACAGATTCTCTTCTCTGATTCAGTAGCACTTCATCACATCATGAAAGTAGAAGAGCTGGTGGCACCGAGTCCTACAACACCTATCTAAATTCATCCAGCTGGACTTGGTGGCACACACCTGTAATCCCAGCATTTGGGAGACTGAGGCTGGAGGATTGTTAGAAGTTCGAGGTTAGCTTGGGCTACATAGTGAGTTGAAGACTAGTCTGAACTACATAGCAAGACCCTGTCTAAAAAATAAATAAAATAAAATCATTTAATACAAGTGCAAGATACTGATTGCTCCCAATAAAAGTCAGCAGACATCTTGAAGTTTTGGGCTAGATTGTTGATCACAACAGGCAATGGGAAATATCACTTAATGTTGCTTATGTCAAGTGGACACATTCCTTGGTCTCTTGGATGCAAAGACTAAGTAGGTACAAACCACAGACAAAGCACAAAGTATTTGTGGTCTAGTGTTAAGCCATGACTGTTGCTCTGAAAGTGGTTCTTTCACTGATTTTCCCTACAGAGGTAAGAGAAGTTAGCTGGTTCTTTCTCCAAGGTATCAGTGCCTGCCCAGTTATCTGTTCTCCATTACCTTTTTTTTTTTTTTCTTTTTTCTTTCTTCTCTTTTTGGTACCAGGGAATTGAACTCAGGACCTTGTGGTTGGCAGGCAGGTGCCTATGCCTGCTGAGCTAAATCTCTGGCCCTTCCCTCCATTACCTTTTCTACATCCTTGACCTACTTTTATTGTACCAAAGGCTGGGGGAGAGGATGTCAAGATTTTGCATAAATGCATAAAGCATTTAAGGAAGTCATTCTAGAACTATCCTGTGGAACATCAAGGAATATTCCTTCTCTTTTCCTTGTAACCTCCATCTCCCATGACCAACCTCAGGCCTGATTATTTTTTCTAGACTGAAAGACACCTCTTGATACACATGGTTGGATGGGATGTAGCTCAGTAATAGAGCACTGGCTGGCATGTGCAAAAGCCCTATATTGCACATAGCCCAGCGTTGCAAAAGAAGCATATGGCCCATAAATTATAGTTGGGAAGAGGAGAATTAACTGCTGAGGTTTTTTTTCTCATATAAAGCTTTTAACTACTGCCCCAGTGTCTAAAACTCACTTCTCACAAAACCAGAGAAGAGGAAGTTTATTCAAAAAATATGGCTGGCACTTTTCATGTGCCAGGAACTTTCTAAAGTCTTGAGAACAGTGAGTAAAACAAAGCTCTTGCTCACATGGAATTTACATTCTTTCCTCTATTAGTAGGATTTTAAGAATAAAAGACAATACCACATGTGGCCACAACAAAACAAAACAAACAAACAAAAAAACCAGGAAAAAAAACCCCAACTATAAGAGCCAGGATATAACCCAGATCAGTATTTGCCTACTATGTGCAAGGCCTTAGTGAGTCCCCAGAATCTCAAGAAAACAACACAATAAAAAATATACTCAAGTATAAATTTAAAAAAAAAAGTCATTTTAGATGCTCAAACTTGCCAGGCATAGTGGCACATGCCTATAATCCCAGCATTCTGGAGGCTGAGGGAATAGGATTGTTAGTTTCAGGCCAGCCTGGGATACATGTGTTCAGCTGGTCTAGATTACCTAACAAAATCTGGTGTCCAAACAAACAAAAAAGGAAAAACAAATAGGAACACCTGTAATCCCAACAATTTGGGAGGCTGAAGCAAATTCAGACCCAGCCTCGGCAATTTACTAAGATCCTGTCTCAAAACAAAAAATGGCTGGCATGGTAGCTCAGTGTGAAGGCCCTGGGTTTAGTCCCCTGAACTGTTTTGTTTTTTAAAAGTGTAATTCTAGTCAGGTGTGGTGTTGTACATCCCAGCACTTGGGAGGTAGGAGGACCAGGGGGTGTTCAAGGCTAGCCAGGTGAGTTCAAGGCCAGACTGAACTGCATAGGGAAATCCTATCTCTGTAAGACAAAAAAAAAAGAAAAAGAAAAAGAAAAAGAAAAAGAAAAGAAAGAAAGAAAGAAAGAAAGAAAGAAAGAAAGAAAGAAAGAAAATTCTAATCTTAACCACATATTATACACTACCCACCTTCAAAGCCCCTCTTCTGTTTTCAGGCCAGGAGACAACTCTCCTTTCTAGGGTGCATTTTCACCTTTGTAAAGTTTTGTGCTCCAGGTAGTCAAGCCATTCCTGTCTTCCCACAGACTTCATTTGTATTCAATAATGAGTGCCACCAATTTGAAGCAAAAAACTAGGACGTAGGCTAAGCAACTTGACTCTTCTTGCTGTCTGGCAAGTCACAACCACCACTGGTAAAGAAAAGCTAAGCCTTAGGGACAGAGGCTCTTGCCTGGATCTCTAAGCAACTACATTTCACCCCACACATTATAAGAATGCTAACATAGGGAGAAGAAAGGTTAGAATAGAAAAGTCTAAAAGACTTGAGACACATAGCTTCTTTCAGCAAACACTCCAAATTGAAGTGTTAGGGAAAATATCCTCCCCTAAGACAAAAGTGAAGCTTTGCTGCTAGTAGAATTTTCCAAAAGCAGTATTCTTAGGATAGAGAAGTTGCCTAGGTCTTTCAAATCTAAATTTTGATGACTAAATAGCCATCTCTCCAGGATGTAACATGTGAAAATACAAAATTCCACTCTATCTTCTCCTCACTATCCAAAGCCTGTAGTAGCAAACATTTCTCAGGGAACTAAAAAGTATTAATACTTGACATTGACCATCTGGAAGACAACAGAGAAGAGGGGGCAGGTAAGTGCCAGGAAGATTCCAAATCAGACCATGGGAAATAACCAAGGTCTTAACGGGAAGCCTGGGAGGTAAGATTTGATCTGCTGTGATGAAAGGAACCATGTTTTAGATAAAGAGGCTGAATGTTGGATGGTATTTTCCCTGCTTCTGCCTTGCCTTTCTTTGTAGAGAAAGGAAAAAAAAACTATAGTACACAAGGTTGCTTGGGAAAATGGATTATTCTAATAAAACTTTATTTTTTCAAACACAGCCACAGAGGCAGAACCTCATGTTTTAACACACACAGACTTATGGATTTTTTAATATAAAACAAAGTTTACGAAAAATTTTTTTCCACTTTTTTTTGTTTTTGTAATCCCATTAGCACAGGGACTTTGGCAGCAGGTGGGAGTGAAGGGCAGCTGAAGCTGCCACTGGGCAGTCACCGAGCACAGGAGGAGAGCACCAGCCTGGGAGTGGCTTCACTCACACACACAGGGGTACTCACCTACTGGCCAGCCACACCACACACACAGCACGGATGCAGACATCTACCCAGCGTCAGCCACAGCCCTGGAGGTGTGCTCCACTCTGGGCAAGCCCAATATGTGAAAACCCAGAGTCAAAACAGCTAAAGTAGAGGGGAATTGCTTGCTTTACAAAAGAAGCAATCAGAGGCGGCTTTTAAATGGTCAGCAGTCCAAATGCACTGAAAAATAGCATTTGGCTTACATAGAACTGTTGGGACAGATCTACTGTGTAAAGCAAAATGAACCACTTCTTGAAAAGGCTTGTTCCAGGACCATGGGTGCTTGGATTAGGAAACAAGATGATAGTTCTGACTAGATTAATTTTCTAGACTTAAAGTAATGGAATTAAAATATAACATCTGTAGGCCTTCTTCCCTAAGGATGATGCTTTAGGGCCTGGAGGAAGCCAGGATGGAGGCAGAATCACTGCCTTCACTTCTTTAGCTTAGGGCCTGCTGAGACCCCATAGGCATTGCCAGTGGCCTAATGGAAGCTGGCACAGCCAACCTGCAACAGAGAGCCCAGGGATGAGAATGCCCCCAGAGGAAAAGAAGCTGGCACCAGGGAAATTATGGCCTGACGAGAAAGAAGAACCAGGGGAGAGAGAAAAGTAAGGATGGGTAACTCGTGGGCTCAGTTTCTCTGGATTCTCCAGAGTGCCTCTCTCAGGCCCCCAGAGACCATGTAGCCCAGTGCTAGTACATGGGTAACTAGCCGGGAGATGGGGAGAGCTATTGAGGGCCATAGGCTCAAGACACAAGGCTACTTCCTCTGCAGTGAAGGCAGGGAGGCTGGAGCCTCGCTGATGCTCCTTTCCAAATGTAGGCAATGCAGAAAATGTCAGGCTTAATTTCACAAGGAAGAAAAAAGAGAGAGCTTAGTCTGTGTCCCTAACATGAGGCAATGGGTCCTAAGACACCCTGAAAACTAAATAGAAAAATGTCCTTACAATAAACAGGAAGGGTGTGTCCAATTTGGTCATGATGGGTCTAACCAAATCTGGACAATGCCTCACAGGATACTGTGGCAGCAGTTTCAGTATGCATATCCACTGTTGCCAACCCTACCAAACCATGTGTAGTTTCAAATCCATCACTTAAACCCACACTGCAGCCACTGGGACCTGCTGCCCTGGCTCAAGTTGTAGGTGAGAAACAAAAAAGGAAATTCAATCCAACGATAATAAACCCCCAGCTGCTTCTCACAGCCTTTGCTTTATACATCCTTAGCCAATCTCTCCGTAAGCCCCAACCTCTCTCTTGTCTCTCAGGGCCAATTAGAGGCAAATAAACATTTCCTGGCAGGAATGGAAGACAAGCAAAACTGTTAAATGCTGAACACCCTGCCCCCCCCCTTTTACTCAGGCAGGTCAGAAAAAAAGCTGGGCCTGGCTCCCGTAAAAACAGGTTTCCCTACAGCCTGCTTCCAAAGGGCTGTTCCCTGTCTGCTGGGAACTGAAACCCACTGCACCTGCTCCAAGTCTGCCTCAACAGATGTGTAAGGCTACGACAGGGCCTGCTCCCTTGCTCTGGCCTGCAAGGTCAGAAGATAAGAGGAAAAGGTCCTATCAGTGAAAAAGAAAAGACAAATAAAGCCCTTCAGCCCTGCCTCAGTTGCCCAGATGTGCTCGTACCTGCTCAGAGCAAGAGAGACAGGTTGTAGACAACCTAAACAACCTGATGAGAAAAAAGGCCAGCTCAGGGTAGATGTGGTGAGCCCTCTGCAGCCCTCAAAACATGTATCTAGTGGTGAAGGGTGGGACTGAAGAAAAGATCATTAGCAGAGGTCGTAGCAATTAAAAGACCCTGCTGTACCCCCAAAACAGAATCCTTTAGAGCCAGTGATGCTATGGATTACAAGCCTGGTTCCAGAGCTATTTAGAAAAAAAGAAAACTTGGAGCCCTTACCTTGACTCCTTGAACAAGCCTATTGTCATAAAAACTCAAGATCCTGGGGTATCATGATCCTCTGCTGTTAAGAAGCAACTGCCTTCCTTCCCTAAGGCTACGCAAACACACCTTCCCACAAGTACACTCCCATGCACGCACACACTCTCACACAGTTTCTCCAAGGAGGCTGACTGAACCCCCACCCTGGCCAAATTCTAAGACACAAGTGCCCTTTGAAGCAAAGGGGCTAGTGAAATTCCCCGAGCTGGGGTCATTGGACCCCTTCCTTCCCTGCCCATTGTTCTCAGGGGCAGGGATACTCACACTCAGGGCCGCCATGGGAAGGGTCTGCTCTGGGGCCAGCCCTCCCGCCACCAGCTCTTTATCTTGTCCTGGCCAGTCTCCTGCCATGGTCGAGCTTGCTGGAGCGAGACGATTTCCGGCTGCCCTGAGTTGGATCCCTCCACTCACCCCCCTTCCCAGGCTGGACCCTCAGCCTTGGGGCCTCGACACTTGTTAGTAGCCATAAGTGAGTCAGTCTATGTGGCCCCAGGAAGCAACCTCTCACTTTTAGTTCTCCTCAATCAGATTCAAGTCCAGATCCCCAAAGTCCTGCTGGCATAGTGTCCGCTTGCTTAATGCCTGTCGCCCCCACCGCACAGCCCCCTCTTCCTCCTCTTCACTTTCACTCAGCACCTGGGAGGAACCCCCAATGGGACTGCAGGAAGCGGAGAGAGGTGGGGGGCTACAGGCCATGAACCACGGTGGAGAGATGCTGCTGCCTTCCCGGGCTGTTTCTTGGAGACAGAGAGCTCCTGAGTATGGTTTCTGCCAAACAAATAAGAAAGTTAGGAACACAAACAAAGATACTAACTCCCTAGAATATTCCTAACATTATATTTCAAAGTGTTCCTTCTCAGTTACACCTAAGGCAGGAATCCTAAATTTTAGGGTAAGGTTGGTACTCCATGATAAAATTTGGGAAATCGGACTCTCAGGTGTGATGGCACATGCCTGTAATCCCAGCACTCAGGGGGCTAAGATAGAAAGATCACTTGAGTTTGAGGCCAATCTGGGCTACACAGTGAGTTCAAGGTCAGCATGTACATAGCAAGACCCTGTCTCAAAAAAGACCAAAAAAAAAAAAAAAAGAGAGAGACAGACAGACAGACAGAAATATAGTGGAGATGTACATTTCTCTGAGGAAAGAAGTAAAAGTTTCTGCTAGATTCAACAGCAAAAAATTCATCAATAGGGGACTGCTCAGCAGCAGAAGCAACTGTGTGGCAAGCATAAGGTCCTGAGTTCAATTCCCAGTACAAAAAACCAAAACAAAACAAAAGAAAAAAAACCCCCCAAATTCACTGATAAATTCCATGCAGAGAGCAACATTATCTGCTTATTCTGTTACTCTGTTCTGCCTCTGTTTACTCAAAGTCAAGTATACAGTGTTTTTTGTTTGATGGTTGGTTTTGAGGTGCTGAGGATAACACCTAGGGTCACACACATGGTAAGCAAGCAAGTACTCTACTACTAAGCTACACTCTTAGGCCTTTTAAAAATTTTTATTTTTAACTGGGCACGCTGGTGTACACTTGTAATCCCAGCACTTTGAAGGCTGAGGCAGGAGATCACTGTCAGTTTAAAGCTGGCATAAACACAAAGTGAGGCCCTATCTCAAAAAGCAAAACAAAATTTTATTTCAGGACAGAGTTTCACTAAGTTATCCACGCTGGAGTTGAAGTTGTGCTCCTGCCTCAGACTCTCAAAAGTTGAGGTAACAAGTGTATGCCACAATAACTGGCAGACTTTTGGCTTTCTTTTTCGTTTTTTTTGGGGGGGGGGCACTTTTTGAGACAGGGTCTTGCTATGTAGTTCAGGTTGGCCTTGGGCTCACTTTGTACCCAGGCTGGTCTCAAACTTGCAAATAATTCTCCTGTCTCAGCCACCCAAGTGCTGGGATTACAGGAGTGTCCCACTGTTCCCGGCTAGATTTTAGGTTTTCAATAAATGCTCACTACACGGCTAGATGATTGTATGAACATAGGAACCAATCCTCAAAGAGGTTTCACTTGTCCTTAGCCAAACAGCTAACAAGGGATTCAAAGAGGTTTGTAACCTAGTAATCTAAAAGACGACTATGAAACAAGTGGGCAAGTGCATACAATAACTGCATTCACACTAGAAAGCCAGAAAACATTTGTTGAACAGATGAACAATGTCAACCCATTGGCTTAACCCTCACAGGCAGTGAGGGCAAGTGGCAAAAATTAGTCCTGAGTAGGAATGTGGCACTGGCAATGTGATTTTTATGGCAAATGCATTCTTAGGAAGGAAGATGCCTATGGCAGGACAATCTAGAATCCCTGTCAGAAGATTTAACATGCTCCTCACATCAGTTTCTCTGGAAAATTAAGGACAAGAGACTTTCAATACTAAAACTAGAATAGTTCCATGCAAACCTTAGAAAAGCTCAGACAGAAAAGAACTCTGCAGAGGCCTTTCCAGGAGGGTGTGGAGCCAGGCAACAGCTTAAAAGTAAAAACAGGGGCACGGTGGCACACACCTAGCAGGCTGAGGCACAAGGGTTGCCTTAAGTTTGAGGTCAGCCTGGGCTACATAGTGAGTTCAAGGCCAGCCTGAACTACATAACAAGATCCAGTCCAAAAAAAAGAAAAAGTACAAAGAACCCTCCCCACAACTCCCATCCAAGGGCCCTAATCTTCCTGGCCCCACCTGATTCATCTTGTCAAAGTCCAAGGAAGGCCGAAGACGCCGGGGGTCCTCTTCATGGCGCCGCTTGATCCCAGTTTTGCGGGCATCCAGATCACAAGGCTGTGAACGGCTTCGGGGAAGGTTTCGGAGACCTCGAGGTCGCCAGGGCAGCTCTGGGGAGGATGCAGGGGAGCTCCGAGCAGAGGGCAAGAAACGGCTTGCCTGTGGGCCCAGGCTAGGTGACAGGGAGAAGCGGCGCTGGGGTGGGCAAGGTGATAGGGACTCAGCATCGCTCTCCCAGGAGCCACTTTGAGGGGAGGTGGCGCAGGGTCGAGAAGAATCTTGGGCCAAGGCCAGGCTGAAGAAAGGAGGGCTGTAGGGTCTGTGGACTGGGGCACATTGAGAAGAGGCACTGGGAGCTTGGAGGAACCTGAGGCTGGAGACCCGCTTCGGGGGGCTCTGGTGAGGCACCTGTGGCCCACCCCCTCCACCACTGCCCCGGTGCTTGATGGGAGTCCACAGCTTGGAGGGGGCGGGCCGCCACACCGGCTGCCAGCGAGACAGGTCCACGGGCACTGAAAGTGAGCGGCAGTGCCTCTTAGATGGAGGAGCAGGGGGCACAGGAAGCTTCTCTGGGTCTGGGGGCTCAGGGCTTAGGACTTGGGAGAGGGGCTGCTCCTGTGGGGAGCTTCCCCGACTAGGTGGTCTGAGGTGCAGGCTCAAGCCTGAGGGGTGGTAGCTGAAGTTGAGGCTGTCCTGGAACTCAGCACAGGAACAGTGGGAAAGGCCCCTCCAGGAAGCACCTTCTGGAAAATATTAGCAATAAAATAATATTAATGATATCTAACATTATTAAGTGTACATGCCACACGATGCACTGAGCACTTCCTGTGATTTCCCAAAGACCTCCATGAGGCAGGTACTGTGATTATCCCCTTTTCACAGATGAAAAAAGTTCCACAGCTTGTTAAAAATCACACAGAAAGCAATGAGCAAAGCAAGATGTAAACCCAAGTCTTCTTTCTGAGGCCAAGACTAGGTTTCTATGCTACACCAGCTCCACTGTGAGCAATCATCTGGAGTCAAAAGCTTATCTGATATCCTGCCTGCCACTCCTTCTCACAGGTAAAACAAGTCAAAAGAAATAACACCTGGCACTATCCGCCAATCACTTGCCCCTGCTCCCACATGGGTTCTGAAAAGCAAGCCTATGCTCTTTTGGCCTTTTCCATTCTCGTATGTCAACAGGACCAAGATGGGAGTGACGGCTGCCAAAAGAGGTAATCAAGTAGGTAAGAGATCACTTTAACTTGTAAGGAAGGTAAACAGGGTGGGGAAGGCCTTCGATGTTGGAACCTGTGCTTAGGAAACCCTAAGACTTTGTGCTGCTCTTGTTCCTTTGCATCTGGCCACCCACATTCTCTGATTCCCTTCTCTTCCCATCCAAACAGAGGGGGAACTAAGGGCAAAGGGCTAAAAGGAATGATTCTCATTCATCGCATTCTAACCAAAATTATGACTTTTGGGAGATAGCTCACTAAGGGACAAAGGACCTACTCCAAGCTCCATTTTACAGTACAACATTTTTGTAGTTAAATTTTCTAAACATGTAAATGTAGTACCTATTCAAAACAATTTGATTAGAAAAGTCCCCATAAATTTAAAAGCAAACAGAACATAACATATGCTGGAACAGTAAAACGGAAACAAATGTGATCTCAAAGTGATCTGCTGGCAAGAACGTTCTACCGGTAGCTTGTTTATTCTGACCACTGGTAGCCAAAGTGAGAAATGTACAGACAAGGACACGAGCAAACACACATACAAGATATGCACACATGATACCTTACCAGACACAAGCTGGAAAGGGTTCCCACAGTTGGAGATGTCTGCATGATCAGGCAAAGGCTAAGAGAGAGAAAGAATATCCATCATAATTCAGGTTTAGGATACACTGACAGATTTCTAGAAAGTCCTCTCCAATTTTTCCCTGCAATTCATGGGTACCAGGAGTGTTAAAGAGTCTCCTAACCATTCTCCTCCTATATTCCTCAAACCCTTCTCCACCCAAGTTTTGACAGCCCTTCTCTACCAGTGGAAAAATCCCTGCCCCCTTCCTTTTGGGCTGGGTTGTGAGCCTTTAGTGGGCTCTTTCAGTGTAAGTACAATGATTCATATGACACAGGACAAGGGTAAAATAGTAGCAACAAACAGCCTCAGAAAAAAGGGGGAAGGGGTCACGGAGAAGCAGAAAGACTGGTCTTTTACCAGACTGATGCTGAAGCGTGTGCATTTCAGCTCATCCAGAGTCTGCTTCTGTAGCTGCTCAGTGATCAGAGTTATCATGATTCTCCCCAGGATCTGACTTGCACACTTTGGAGCAAATGATGGATGTCTTCCCTGTTGTTCTTCCAGACCTCACTCGTGAGCCGTCTTCTGCCACTGCAGCACCATTCTAGCACCATTGAGACTTCCCTCTCCAGTCATGCCTGCTGAGTCTGCCAATTACAGAGGGACCAGTCCCAAGTGACATTAGAGATGTACCTAGTCCACAGATGGAAAATGTATGGCACACATACTGCAGCACCCCTATGCCAGGCCTCTGGCAGACATCATTAATCGATTACAGCTCTTTCCTGCTAAACCTAAACAGCCTCAAAAGCATTCTGATCTTGGCACTTCAGATATCCAGTAAACTAAACTGGACTTGGCAATCAAACTGAAACCTATTTACTCCTAACTTGGCTCATGCTCTGCTTTTTACCTGGACTACTAGCACCACTTAGACAACAGCTCAAGTGAGAGAGACAGTGATGCCCAAATGGTTATTTCTATCCTGACTGGCCTGATTCTTTATCTTCTAGGTAGAAGCCAAGAGGTATTCTCCTAAACTACAGAAATAGAGTATAGAGAGAAGCAATGATTACAAGCATGACTTTGTGCATCACAAAGACCAGACCAGCCAGGTATAGTGGTGCACACCTGTAATCCCAGCAGTCTGGAGGCTAAGGCAGGAGAATCACTAATTCAAGACCAGCCTAGGCAACTTAGTGAAAAACTCTAAAAAAAAAAAAAAAAAAAAAAAAAACCTCTCAAAATTAAAAATTAAAAAGTATTTGTAGGGTCTGGGGTTTGACCCTCAGTACTACAAGAAAAAAAAATATATATATAGGTATCTAACAAATCTGTCACTTGTTTGAGCTGGATGTGGAGGCATACAAATGTAATCCCAGCACTCAGGAGGCTGAGGCAGGAGGACCACCTTGAGTTTGAGGCCAGCCCAGGCTACACAGTGAATTAAAAGGCAGCCTGAATTACGTAAGTGAGGCCCTATCTCAAAAAATAAAGTAAAAATGAGGACTGGGGATGTAGGTTGATATGAAGGCCCTGGGCTGAAGTCCTAGTACTGGGGGGGGGGGGACAAGAAAGAAATGGTCAGGATAATTCTGATTGCATTTCAACTCTACAGATACTAAAAACAACTCCATGACTTCATTCAACTAAGATATTAGCCTGATTTGACAAAAAGAACATGGATGTAACATCAAGATTCTTTCTCCCCAGCATTCAGAAATTTGAGGTAGAAGGATCGATAGCAAGTTTGAGGCTAGCCTGGGCTACACAGCGAATTCAAAGCCCTGTCTCAAAAAATATCTTTGTTAGTCACTTTCTGATAGCAGTAAACTAACTCTTATCAGAGAACAGGCTTCAAAGTTGCCTTAGGGACCTTGCAGGAAGACAGAGGGAAAGCTAACAGTGTTTTAACTTGTTCTACCTATTTCCAGAAATTACTAGCAGACAGATATCTCACCAGAGAGTTTATGTAGTATCGGCTAGTAGAATGATCAATCAAGAAACTGAAGTCTTAATTGAATTTGTTGAGACAGTTTTGGTTAATTACTTAACAATCCTTAGTTTACCTATATGTAAAATGGGCACAGCAATCTTAATCTGTCACAGGAATGAATATGAAATCTCAGTGTATTAAAGCACACCATCTGGCCTGTAAACATCAAGAGTACACATAGACTGCTGTTTCTCAACCCTCTTGTTTGTTACTCTTCAAAGCCTCAGCATCCCAGAAGCAATGATATCATTAATATGAAGAAGACAACAGGTTTGGTCTTTCTGACTGGATGCCACCCTCCCTCACCTGCTCACCAAGAAAAGGGAGCCTGGGATGGCTCTTCCTTCTGTGACCTTTGGGGGCAGATCACCCTCTACGATAGAGAGGTAATTCTCTCTACCCTATTCCTACCTCTGAGGGAGGCCACCCAGTAGCACAAAGAAACACACTTGGGTATACTTGGAGTCCTTTAGAATAAAGGTGCAGAAGTCAAACATCATTCTAGTTAACCATCGTTTTCATGCATAATTATTACTACCATCCTGAACAAAGTTCCAGCTTCCTGAGAGCTGCCATGAGCTGCTTCCCCTATGTTTCTGTAGAAGCAGCTTAAGTTTATTATCACTTCTGCTCCTGGTTCCTTAACTCTGTCCTCAAAGATGAACCAGAGAGGGAACCTAAATGCTCGCTTTTATCCTAGAGACCCCAGGCCTCAGGCTGACCAGCCATGATGTGCAAGGAGTGAAACAACTCTTTCAAGCTTTCCATGAGGCATTTGGACAAATAGCAAACTCTCAGCCCTCTCTAGGATCAACTGAAGAGAGTGATTTTGTGTTTTGCTGCATTTTAATTGTTGGGATGTGGCCACACACAGCGGTAATTGGAACAATGCAACTACCACCACGCAACTAATACTCTCAGCCTGAGTTTCCTAAAACAGGCCAGAATAGAAGCCATAAGGAACAAACCAGGACACAAAAGAAGGCAAACCAGCTCTGCGAGGGGCCTCCTCTTTCTCAACCAGGCATTGAAAAAAGTGTAAGAAGCCCTCTCTTGCCGCCTTCTTTCCCCTTCCATTTTGTGTATCTGAGGGGTTGAGATAGCCCTGAACATTCACTAAACAAGTTAAAACTTCTCAACCTAACAACTAGCAAGGGGTTCAGCCCTTCAGAGAGCAGCAGGCCGCTAGGCCCTCCCAGCAATCCCACCAGGCCTAACTCTCAGTCCAGGCTCTCTCTTCAGCATAAACCCCCGAAAATAAAGATCAGACCCCCTCTTCCTCTCCTATTGGATGCCAGTAACCTCTGACACTCGTGTTTCAGGGATGCTGAGGTTGTGCTGAAACCCGGACAACCTAGGATCAAGTCAGGCCAAGGGAGAGGAGAACCACAAATCCCCTAGGGACCTTCCCCCCAGGTCCCAGCCCCAGACCTCTGGAGGAGACTGAAGGAAAACATGAAAGAGGCAGGGAGGTGCAGAAGCAGGTAAGTGGGGACCTGAAAGCTCTTCCTCCATGTAGGTTGTGGTGGGGATAGGGGTGACAAGTGGCGAGCACCCCTCCCCCCTCCGATGAAGAAGCAAACGGCTAAGCCCCCTCCAATCTTCAATCTCTCTGTTGCCCTGCCTGTCCCCGCGGGGTGGGGCATGGGGCTTACACTGCCCCCCGGGGAGGAACCAGGGCTCGCTCAGAGGGGACTGTCGCTTGCCTCTTCCCATTTCAGTTCCATCACAGGGCCGCGGGAAGCGAACTCAGGACGCAGGGGATGGGGAGGGTCTGGGACTTAGCACTCCGCCACCCCCTCCCCCACCAGGTCCCGTGCTCTTCCCTTGGAGGCCGCCTTCGAGGCCTGGCCGCGCGGGCGGCTGACTGGGGGAGGGGAAACAGAAGGGAGGGACAGTGAGATGCCCGCCCCGAGGCCCCAGCGCCACCTGCCCTCCGCCACCTACCGCGGCTCCTTCAGCTCCCAGGGCCGCGGCCGGAGCAGCTCTGAGTGTTCAGTTCGCCCCACGGTGCCCTTAAAAGGCACCGGCACAAACCAACGGGCCACTGAGGAGAGTAAGGGAATCTCTGCGGTTTGCAGAATCCCCGTAAACCGTCCGCTGGGGCCCAAGCCCTGTGCTGTTTGTTTTTTAAAGTCTACCTAGTCTAGTTTGGTTGTAAACGCGCGAGGGGCTTTGGTTTAGGGACGGAGTGGTTCCGCCCCTAACGAGTCACCCCTCCAAATTATCGCAGAAAGTGGACAGATCCAGTTAGAGGCATATCTTGGAACTCGCGGGGGAGGCCATATCGGACGAAGGTAAACAAAGCCATTGTCCCCGCAATTTATCCCTACATCGACCCAGCTGCAACCTATTATTCCGTCGAGGCTGCTTCATAGAATCAGATGCTGTGCCTCTCACCTGCTCTCCTGTTCGGAACGACACGGCCACCTTTCTGAAAGAACCCCCCCGCCTCCAACAAAGGACCGGTCCGCGGCGTGAAGGCTCCTGGGAAATGTAGTGCAAACGCCGATTAGGGCCTGCTCTGAGTCCCTGGACCTTCTTTTTCCGTTGCGGGATCAACTCGAACCCAGTATTTATCACGGTTACTGGGGTGTGCCCAGTTGGTTCTGTAATTTGCCCTTACCCAGAACACTTTGTAAAGCTGAGGAGGGCCGAGGGCTCTGCACTCCCTCTCCTCCCTTCACACCCCCCCAGCAGGATGAGGTAATGGGATTGTGATTATGACATCATAGACGGTTCAGTTGCTTGCGCGGGGTGGGGGGGTACGGTGGTTACAACTGGACCACTTTCCTAAGACAGAAAGGAAGGGAGGAAACAGGCAGATGGACAAACGACGTTGACGGCACTATGTTTCCTCTTCAGGAAGAGCAAACCACCTTTTTATTAAGCCTTCACCACTTCCACCACCTCCCACCTCAGCCAGTTGAGTCCTTTTTAAAGAGACGGAATGTAGATTTAAGTAAGTGAAATTAGTTTTTGACTCTTCTGTAAACACGAGTCTCCCCATCAGACAAAAAAGAAGAAAGAAAAAGAAGAGGTTTTAAACAATGCCTTCATGCTGTGATCTCTTTGTAAGGCAGAGTTCTAAATTTCTTATTGTTCAAAAAGTATTAACGCAAGTGACTTCACCATCACATTTAGCAAGTCCCCTGAAACACATGTTTTCTCTAAATATTTCCTGTCCTGTCCAAGTCTGGGACAGGTGAATCGCTGTCTTCCTCACTGAGCCTGAGAGGGCAGGAAATTGGAGCCATGAAGTCTGCAAACTGAAAGAGAAAGGAAAAGTAAGATACTAATAAAGAAAGTGGATCAGGTGTGGTGGTGTATGTCTGCAATCCCAGCATTCTGATGGCTCAGGCAAGAGGATCATGGAGAGTTCCAGAACTGTCTCAAAAATAAAAAAGAAAATTGGAATGAAAATTTATTTTTCACTGTAGTTTCCCCTTAGCAAAGAGAAAAAGTATAGCCAGGAGCCATAATATGTAGGTGACATTTCCTTTTCAGTGATGGCAAACCTTTTAGAGCTTTCAATGATACAAACAGCCCACTGCAGCACATGTGCCATAGGTTCACCTCTCCAACTAAAGTTTAATTGTATTATGTGTCAGAGATTGTACTACATATTTTGAATATATATTCTTTTAAAAATATATATATACTTATTTTTGCCTACACTCAAATGAAAACTATCTCCTAATTTGAAAACTGAAACTGCCTAAGAGGTTAAATGAGTGCCTATTTGATAGGCAAAGTTTATCAAAAAGTTTGATACTGTAAGGTTCTTGCTTTTCACACTAGGCTGCTTCCTTTTTATTACTAATTATACTTTCTACAGTTAAGTAGTTGAAGTTAAGTTAGCATTGGCTCAGTTGCAAAATAACAGAAGAAGCTGACACTTCAAAATCTGTGAAACAAATGTTTAAAAATACTACAAGTCAGGTTTCAGGACTCATTTCAAAGGAAAGTTATACTTCCTTTCATCAAGACTAAAATAGGGATTTAGCTCAGCAGCAATTGCAAGGTCATGAGTTTGATCCCTGGTAACAAAAAAAAAGACTAAAATAGTTTCTCAATGAATATGTAAAAAAGGGGTGGTATATACAATGGAGTACTACTCAGCCATAAAGAAGGATAAATTTAACTCATTTGTGGGAAAATGGATAGATATTGAGACCATAATTCTAAGTGAAATAAATCAGGCACAGGGGGTTAAATATCACACTTTTTTTCATGTATGAGAAACTTAAAATATAAATAATTTAATGAGAAAAATAAAAGATGGTAGGAAACAGAGAGGTGGAACTTGTAGAGATGGGAAAGGGACTTCTAGGGAAGGAGTGGAAGAGAGTAAAAATGATCAAGATTTGATGTATATATGTTTGTTCCAATTTCCCAAGATGAATTAATTAGTACATATTGCAAACATATAATAAAAAAATAAAATACCTCTGCCCAGAGCCATGGTGCATGTCTGTAATGCCTGCTCTTTGGTAGGCTGAGGGAGATCACAAGTTAGAGGCCAGCCTAAGCAATTCAGTGAGGCCTTAAGAAAAAAAGCTGAAGGTCTGGATTTAGCTCAGTGGCATAATCACCTGCCTGGCAAGTGCAAGGTCATAAGTTTGATCCCTGGTACCACCAAAAAAAACCAAAACAACAACAACAAAAAAAAAAACAACAAGCTGGCCAGGGATATAGCTCATTGGCACAAGTGCCTGCCTGGCAAGTGCAAGGTCATGAGTTCGATTCCCAGTACCCAAAACAAAAACAAACAAACAAAAAGACAGCCTGGCAAGCATGAAGTCCTGAGTTTGATTCCAGTACCAAACATTTAAAAAATAAAAATAAAAAGGCCTAGGGGTGGAGCTTAATGCTAGAGTGCTTGCTAGCATGTGTGAGGCCCTAGATGCAACCTCTACTACCACCAAAAATAAAGCCATGAAATGCAGCCCAATACTCCTGCCCATAACTAAATATCCTTTTGCCATTTTGAGCTCACAATTTTTAAAACTCATGTCTTGCTACTTTTTCCTGCAGCTCCCTCTTTATTCTTTTAACCTTGGGCCATTTCTTTGAATGCCACCTCAACTGTGCCCCAGTGACTCAGACCCCATCTATGACCCTGCTCCAAAGGCTTTCAGTAGAAAATACTACCTTGACCCCCTTCTGGCCTCCATCCAGATTCTCTGAGGTTTCCAGGGCTTGGAGCCAGTCATGCAGGACGTCATCCAAAGAGGTAGAATCCATGGGCTCCAAGGGACTCTCCTTTCCCTGCCTAGGGAGGCAGCAAAGTTAGAGAGCACATGCATATGCAGTAAAAGCCAATAAAAGCCAAATCTCTGCCAAGTGGGGAGTGGTTGGGCTCAGGCACCACTCACAGAAGGAGCCAGGAATGCTAAACACACCCTTCAGTCCCCTTGCCCTGAAGAGGCTGGCTGGGGGGGTCCCAGATATGTAGGGCTCTTCTCCACCGCCGGATCTGAGCATCCCAGGAACGACGGCTGTACCTCCTGTTCTTTTTCGGTGTTTGAGGGTGAAGCCCTGGCTGTCGCTGTTCTCTGGCAACAAATATAGACCACACTTGGTTCAAAGCAAAGGGACATACATGGTTTACTGCTTATCACAGTTAATCAGGAACTTAAAATAGGGATTCCCCTAGAAAGATGTAGGATCAATTCAGAAAAAGTGAATCTTCAAATCAGATTATACTCCAAATTTCCCACTTCCCTAATAGTCTTTCTTCTGGAAAGGGTAAATTAGCTACATTACAATACCTTCAGTAGTCAATATATAAGATGATACTTGATAAACCTTTCCTCTTTCATACATTTATTTTGAATGTATGTATGTGAACTTACATATAGGTAACCTAGTATGCTGCAGTTAGCTAAGACAGCTAGAAAAATGAGGCCATGGGAAATCAGTTTGGGAAGAAAACAGTCTCATCAGGAACCAAGATACAATTTTGAGCACTTTTATGGTCCAACTTTTCTACTTTTCTACTTGAGAAAACTTTTCTACTTGAGAAAACTCTCCAAAACTTATTTTGGGGGCTGGAGTATAAGAGAATTAGTAATGCTCCAGCTCTATTCGAGCACTCAGATTCTACTATCTTTCCATCATCTGACACTGACCAGAGCCACTTGTCTGACACACTTGTGATCACCCAAAAATGCACTCACTTGGGGACCTGCTGCCGAAAGCACTGGTAACCAGGCGTACATTTGCCATAATCTATCTGCTTTTGCCGCCGCTGCAGGACAACTTCATCTGTCTCTACTTCCCACCTGCAGGGAAGTGTCCCATGAAGAGTGATTATAGTCATCAAACAGCGATCAATTCTGTAACATTCCCTTCATCTTCAGCCTGACTTTCAAACTTACCTGCCATGACAAGGTTCTGTGCCGACTCCCACATTTACCGTCTCTGTCCCAGAGGACAAAAACTCTTCACACAACTCTTTCCTGGGGAAGCAATTTCTACAGATTAAAAGGATATTAAGGATAAACACCAGCTGACTATGCTGCACCTTTCAGCCACTCTCACCAGCAAGTCCTTGACTTCTGAGAAATGCTGAATTTCTGACTTGTTTGTCAAAGTGTGGTCTGCAATCCATTGGTATGGGTAGCACCTGGTGGCCTCGATAATCTTGGGCCTCAGTTTAGACCTGTTTAATCAATTTTAGGAGCTTGCATTTTAAAGGGCTTCCAAATACATTTTAAACATGTTTACTTTTTTATACTGGTATGAAGGATTTAACCCAGAGCCTTTGAACTGGGACACATTCCCAGCCACCCCACCCCCTTGAGACAGGGTTTCATTAGATCACTCGTTGCCCAGACTGGGCTTGAATTTGTGATCTTTATTTTTGGTGCCGGAGATCGAACTCACAACCTTGCACCTGTTAGACAGGCACTTAAGCTGCTGAGCTAAACCCCTGGCCCCAAATTTGTGATCTTTCTGTCAGGGATTACAGGTATGTGCCACCACACTTGGCTAAACATTTTTCAATTATGAAAAATTTCAGATATATTCTGAAGTAAAGACCAGTTCATGCACCTGTAAGCCCAGCTACTCAAGAGGCTGAGGCAGGGGCCTCAAGTTAGAGACAACATAGTGAGACTATCTTTTTTTGCCTTGTTGTTTTGTTTGAGATAGGGTCTTGCTGTGTAGTTCAGACTGGCCTCAAACTCACTATGTGAGTATAGTGAACTCACTATGTAGCCCAGGCTGGCCTCAAACTTGTAGTGATCCTCCTCCTCATCCTCCCAAGTGCTGGGATTACAGGTGTGTGCCACCATGCCCAGCTTTGTGAGATACTACCTTAAAAAAAAGAAGAGGAGGGGGAGAGAGGCATGACATCAGCTGGGAACTTTTCAGAAATACAGAACATTGGCCAAAACAGAACTGTTGAATCAGAACCTATACTTTAGCAAGATCTCCAAGTGGTTATACTACGCACATCAAATATTTGTGGTGTATGCCATTGAACTCAGCGCCTCCTGCAGGCCAGGTAAGCGCTCTATCAGTGAAATAGACATCAGCCTGCATATGACATCCTGCCACCCACCCATCACTCAGTTATGCATGGCCAGTTTTGTCTCAGCTATACTCACTATGACCCTTACAGGATTATTTTATCTGTTTTTCCAGTTCTTGGGATTGAACCCAGGGTCTTCACACTCTGCAGCCTGTTTTTATTTCCTATTTTGAGATAGAGTATTGCTAAATTAAGTTGCACAAACTGGGCTCAACTTTGTTCTTCTGCCTAAGCCTCCTAGACTGCTGGGATTGCAGGTGTGCCCAACAATGCCTGGCTCTCACAGGGTTATTTAAAAGCAAATATCTGATATTGAGAATTTCTAAGTTCAGGGGTATAGCTCAGTGGCACAGTGCCTGCCTGGCAAGCACAAGGCCGTGAGTTCAAGTCCCAGCATCAAAAACAAAAAGCAAACAAAAAACAATTTCTACAGCTAACCAGATATAGTAACACATGTCTGTATTTGTGGCACTCAGGAGGCTGAGGCAAAAGGATCACCAAGAGTTTGGTGTTTGAGGCTAGCCTGGATGGCATGAGACCCTATCTCAAAAAACCAAAATAAAAACGTCTAGGGCCGACGCTGTAACTTAGTGGTAGAGCACTTGCCTTACTTGCCCTTGTTCCTGTTTTGGGTTCCAACTACTGTACTACAAAAACATAATAATTTCGATAAACAGCTAAAGATTTAAATCCTTTAGACTTGGTAAGAATTACATTAAGATGCTGGGCGTGGAGCATGCCTGTAAGACCAGCTATTCTGGAGGCTGAGGCAGGAAAATCACAAGATTAAGGTCAACCTGGCTTATGTAGCAAAACTCTTGTCTCAAAATAAAAAAAGGGCTTGAGTTTAGCTGCGTAGTAGGGTGCCCCTGGGTTTCAACCCTGAGAATCTCGAAAAATAAATATTTGAAGAGGTGATTTAACTCCTTTGCTGTTCCTGAAAATGTATTTATTATTACCCATATAATAGAGTCTCTGAGATGCTGCGCTCTAAACGGACACTCAGTGTAAACCCACACACCTGTCACGCACCGACGCCTGACCCACAGGTGGCAAATCCTCCATCCTAGTTTGAAGGCTAGCAAAATTAAAGAGAAACGGCACGAGGATGACGCAAGGAAAAAGAAACACTGCCACTCAAAAGAATCTCTCCTAGTATGCTAGCAAAGGGTCATCGCCCGCGAGGCGTAATTTAAATCTCCCGGGGTTGGTGGGGCTGAGAGAATTGACCCGACGGGAAAGGTGTGGCGATTGGCCAGAGGGAGAGCCAATGGGAAGTTAGGCTCCCTGTTAGGGGCTTAACGCCGGTAGGCCAATCGCCACCCTGCTTTGGCTCCGGGGCGGAACAAGTGGTGCCCCTTTCAGAGCAAGTGCTTTTCCCTGGGTGAAGTACAAGCCTATCGATTGGTTGTGGGTCCTCGGGGCTTGCTCGGCGATTAGCTAACGTGGCTCACAGGTGGGCGGGGATAGGTTGTTGGGAGAGCGGTAGGTTTGAATGGTCAAGCCTAAAATAGTTGGCCTTGCACTTCGGTCAACTACCCAGAGAAACGACATGCTTACCCTGTCAGGCAAGAAGCAGAACTGTAGTCTTGGTAACTGCCTCTTTTCCTCAGATTTCATTTCATTTGCTTGCGTTCAGTAGTTCCCCACTTTCCTTTCTCCCAAAGACTAATCCAACTCTAAATTTATGAAATAAGGGCCGGGGGTTTAGCTCAGTGGCGTAAGTGCCTGCTTGGCAAACGCAAGGTTGTGAGCTCAATCCCCGGTACATACATACATACATACATACATACATATATGAAGTAAGTACGCAATAGTCTCTGCCACGGAATCACGGAGGCCACGTTTTCACCATAGTGACCGGACGTTCGATGGGGGTTACTGTGAGTTACAAGACTTGAGTTCCTTCCTATCGCGGGTGGCAAGCTCTGTGGCTCCAAACAAATGAAAGTCCTCTCTTCAATCCATCTTTAAGGTTCTGAAGTTGCCCCAGATGAGTTCAGATGTCAATGGAAAGGCCAAGCCTCTCGGGGAAGCGCGAATTAACCGTCCGCCAGCTTGTGATTCATTACGTGGGGCAGCCCAACCCGAACAGCGATCTGCTTGACTAGGAAAGGTGGAGAGGATTGGAGAAGCCAGACGGTCTGTGCTGTTCTTCTCAGGTTTTGGTTTTCTTGGTGAGAACTCGGAGACCATGTGTACGGAACTCTTCTTATCTGCAAGGGAGGAGGGAAACTCTGGCTCAGGACCCAGTTTTAGGTACAATAAAAGAAAGATGTTACACCTGCTCCTGGAACAAAAATGCTTCCTTTACCATCTGTCAAGATTGCCCTAGATCTCCAGTGCTGAACAGATTCCTTGATAATTCTTCAAGCCTAAGCATTTTGTCTGGGTAAATCCATTCTTATTTTTACATTTTACCTCCTTTTTTTGGAGGGGGTACTGGTGATCGAACTTACGACCTTGCACTTGTCAAATAAGTGCTTGTGCCACTGAACTAAATCCCCAGCCTTCCTTTGCTTTTCTAAACGTGTTTGTTTAAAATTATCACAGATCAGGCTGTAAGTCTCAGCTCTGGCCTGGAC
>PVJX010025048.1:0-27380 GCA_004027295.1 Dolichotis patagonum | reverse complement strand
GGACCTCAGAAAATGGAAAGACATACCCTGTTCATGGATAGGAAGAACAAACATTGTAAAAATGGCCATTCTCCCAAAATTACTATACAGATTCAATGCCATCCCAATCAAAATACCACTAACATACCTCATAGATCTAGAGAAATCACTGCTAAAATTCATCTGGAACCAGAAGAGACCTAGAATAGCAAAGGCAATTGTAAGCAACAAAGGCAAGGCAGGAGGCATCACAATCCCCGTCTTAAAATTATACTACAAAGCTACAGTGATAAAGTCAGTATGGTACTGGAATAGAAACAGACCCAAGGATCAGTGGAATAGATTGGAAGATACAACCACAACTGCAAACTCACTGAACCACCTCATCTTTGATAAAGCGGCCAAAGATGCTCGCTGGAAGAATGATAGTCTCTTTAACAAATGGTGCTGGAAAAATTGGCTGTCCATATGCAGAAGACTAAAACTAGACCCATGTCTATCACCATACACTGAACTAAAATCTAAATGGATCAAAGATCTAAATATTAAAACAGAAACACTAAAACTGGTGGAAGACAAAGTAGGTAAAAACCTCAAAGATATACGGGTAGGAAGAGAATTCATGAACAAGAACCAAAGTACACGGGAAGTACTTCCCAGAATCAATAACTGGGACCACCTCTTATTAAAGAGTTTCTGCATGTCAAAAGAGGTTTCCAGCAGAGTGAAAAGAAAACCCACAAATTGGGAAAAAAATCTTCATGGACAGCGCCTCAGACAAAGGACTTCTGTCTAGAACTTATAAAGAATTAAAAAAAATCAGACCCTCGAAATTCAAAGACCCAATCCAAAAATGGGCATCTGAAATGAGTACACAGTTCTCAGATGAAGAAATACGAATGGCAAATAAATACATAAAAAAGTGTTCATCATCATTAGTCATGAGAGAAATGCAAATTAAAACCACACTGAGATTCTATCTCACTCCAGAAAGAATGGCCAAGATAGAAACCACTACCAACAACAAGTGTTGGAGACGCTGTGGGGAAAAAGGAACTCTTCTGCACTGTTGGTGGGAGTGTAGACTGGTGCAGCCACTGTGGAGGTCAGTCTGGAGATTCCTCAAAAAGCTGGGTATGGAAGTGCCATTTGACCCAGCTATTCTGCTTCTAGGCATATTCCCAGAAGAACTGAAAACATCATACCACAGTGATACATGTGCCCCCATGTTTATAGCAGCAAAATTTGTAATAGCCAGATCTTGGAAACAATCTAAGTGCCCATCAACTGAGGAATGGATAAAATGTTGTGGCATTTTTATACAATGGAGTACTACTCAGCTATAAAGAATGATCACATCGAGATATTTATAAATAAATGGACACGACTTGAGACCATTCTCTTCAGTGAAATAAACCAAACTCACAAGGGTAAATACAATATAATCTCCCTAATATGAGGTTTGATAAGAGTATATAAGACTTTATGGTAAGCATGAGGCCCCATCTCATAGCTTCGAAGTCTTTCAAAGTTTTAAATCATCAGTTGGATTGGTGTTATCCTGTTTTGTTTGACTATATCATACGTGATGATATGAACAGCTGTTTTGAAGAAAACATTATGACAGCTATTGCTGATTTAATATTATCCTTCTTAGAAGTCCTACCATGCTTTTTTTGTTCTACTACCATTGGTTCTATCTACCACATTGTGTCTTATTGAAATTTGAATATGTGTGATAGTTCAAACAATTTTTTTTCTTTTTTATGAAAAATGAGATATTATAGTACCCATTGATCATTTTCTGTTATTCGGTTCAGAAAGCCCTGTAATTTTTTCACTCTATGCATGGCTTTATACTATTGTGTTATGTTTGATATTATTGTATTTGAAACTATGCTCAGCTATAGCAGAGTAAGAGATATGGTGTTAGATATTGTTGATGTCCAGTTGACTTAATGTAAAGTACTGTGTTGCCTATGTTGTCCTGTTCAGATCTGCTCTGTTCTGCCCCTTTTGTTTTATTCTCTTTCAAATAAAAAAAATGATAAATAACATCTGGACCCATGCTTGGAGTTCAGGTGCCAAGCAGGGTGGGCATGGGGAGCACTCTCCAGACAAAGCAAATATATATATATATATATATATATATATATATATATATATATATATTGTATATTGTTGTTTTCAAAATAGTTGTTCAGATTAGAAATATAGGTATGAAAAAATGATCAGACAATAAAAGCACAAACCATTCTTTTTGGTGAGCTAACAGAGCTTTATTATAGTAAGTTTTGAAGCCAGGTAGTGTAAGTCTTCCAAAAATATTGTTCCTCAAAGTTGTTTTGGTCATTCTAAGTCTTTTGTATTTTCAAATGTATTTTAGAATCTGTCTTCTATTTTCTACAAAAAGTTCTGCTGCATCTTTGATTGGAACAATGTTAACTTTATAGAACAGTTTTACAAGATGTATGTTAATTAGATCATGTCTTCTAACCCAAGAAGGAATTATATTTATTAATTTAGTTCAGTATTATTTAGTTTTATACTTTTTTGGCATACAAGTCTTTCTTATCTTTTGCCAGGTCTTGGTTTATAATATTTTTATATCTATATTAGTACAATTATATACAATATTGGTCTACAGCCATGATGGCAAACCTTCTGGAGCTTTCAATGATACGAACAGCTCACTGAGGCACATGTGGTCTATAGTTATCTTATAATGTTTGCCAGGCTATGGTGCAAAGATAATGTTGGCCTCAGAGAATGACTTAGAAATTGTATTGTTTGATCAGTCTTGTGTACCTGTATCTGGTAACCTGAGCAACCATTTTGAAGATAACAATATGTAATATACCAACCATTGTTAAATTCCTATCATCTTGTATTGTAATCTTTTATTGCTATTGTTTTTGTTATTGTGTTGTCGTTCTGCTTTTGTTGTTGTTTTTGATTGTTTGCTTCTTGAGTTTCTGGTATTTTCTCTTTAAAATAAAAAAGAAGAAAGAAGTTCCTCCCCTTCAATTTTTGGGAAGATTATCTGTAAAATGAGTATTATTTCTTCCTTATACATTTGGTAGAGTTTATCAGGAGAGCCATTGGGTCTGCAATTTTCCTGTGGGAAGGTTTTAACTACTATTTTAGTTATCTATATCTACATGAGTAGGATGTAGTTTATGCCTTTCAAGGAATTTTTCCATTTTATCTAAGTTGTATAATTTATTAGCATATAGTTTTCATAATATTTCTTTCTTACTTACACTTTTAATATGTGGGATATGTAATACCACTTTTTCCTCCCTGGCATATATCACTCGTAGCTTTTTTCTGTCTAGCTATTCAAGTTTATTATTCCTTCCGCCAAGGAAAGAAATCTCGGTTTCATTGAATTTTCTTTTCTATTTTTCTTTTCATTGATTTTTACCTTTGATTCTCACCACCTACATTCTTCTTTTTTTCTGCTTTCCTTTTTCTTTTTTATTAAAGTGGAAACTGAGATCATTGATTTGGGACTTTCTTTTCCAATATAGGCAGTTAGTTCTGTAAATGTCTCCCTAAGTATATCTTTGAGAGTAGCTCACAAATTTTGAAATGAGTGCTTTCTTTTTCATTTAGTACAAAATATTTCATGATTTCTCTTTCTTGTTAGTCTTTGATTCCTGGGTTATTAAAAAGTGTGTTATGTTACTTAATTTACAAATATTTGGGGCTTTTTCAAGAACCATTCTGTTACAAATTTTTAATTTAGTTCTATTATGGTGAGATAATCTAATTTGTATGACTTACATACTTTTAAATTTATCAATACTCTTGTTATATCCAAGAATATATTCTCATTTGATAAATATTCCTTCTATACTCAAATAAGAGTACTCAAGAGAGATTTTTTAATTTTTCCATTTTACAAACTTTTGTTATTTAAGCTCACTGTATTAATATTAATTTTTTACCTATTTAATCTATCAAATATTGAAAGAACAACAGTAACATTTTCAACTACGATTGTGAATTTGTCTGTTTTTCCCTACAGCTCTTAGGTTGTGCTTCATGTATTTTTAATATTAATATATCCACCTGGCAAATTAACAGTGCTTTCATTATGAAATGGTCTTCTTTAAACCCAGCAACATTCCCTGCTGTAAAATCAACTTTGTATTTAGCATGTCCACTAAAGTTTCCTTTGACGAGTCTTACAAAAAAGACTATATTTAATCTTTTTATTTTTCATTATTTGTGCCATAAAACTTAAAATGTATTTCTTGTTGACAGCACGTGTGTGTTTTCATTTTTAATCTGTCTTTTAAGTTGAATCTTAGATTACTTAATTTAATGTGATTATTGATGTCTTTGTTTTACATCTACAACCAAGTTATTTGCTTTTATTTGTCCCATCTTCTCTTTCTTCCTAGTTTTCCTTATTTTCTTCCTTTTTGTATTATTTTTATATTTTATTTTGCGTTCTTTGTTGATTTATGAACTACATCATTTTTTTACTATTTTAGTGGTTGCATTAGGGTTTCTGGGAGAGCGTACCAGCTTTCAGTCAACCTGGGTCACAATGAGTGAAGAGAAATTATCTTGGGTCAAAAAACTTCCAAATATATATATGTGTGTATATATGTGTATGTACACATATATGTGTATATATACATATATACATATGTATGTATATATACATACACGTATATGTATATATACATATATGTATATGTATACATATGTGTGTATGTATGCATATATATATATATACATATATGTGTATATATTAAAGATGGCAAGCAACCTGTGGCCACAGTTTGAACAGATCTGTCATGTCTTATCATAGTCTGCTTTCAAGTGATACTGTATCACTTCATATATAGAATAACTTTATAAAACTATGGTTCCATTTCTCTTTCCATCTTTTATGTTCTCTTTGTTAAATATTTTATTTATGGATATGTTATAACCCCCAAAATATATTGTGTTTGCTTATTTTTCATTTTGTTTTTTATGCAATCAATTATATTTTTTAAGAGATTTAAATCAAAATCCTTATAAACTTAACCAGTCAGTTTTGTTTTTAGTGCTTTCCATTTTTTGCATAAATCCATATTTCCTTCTGTGTAAAGAAGTTCGGATGGTGATGAATCATTTCAGTGTTAAATCTTTAAGTCTGGACAATGTTAAATCTTAAAGTCTGGACAATGTTTCATGCCTATATCTTGTACTCTAAACAACCACTGTGACTATTACAATACACAATGAGTTGATTATTGTACTCTCCTAATAGTCTGTTTTGAAACTGCTTTACTGTTATTTCTTACTTTTTCCTATTTAAAATAAATGAATAAATAAATCTGTCTTAAAATCCTTTGTGCTTTCATTTTTGAAAGATAATTTTGATTGAATGCAGAATTAAAGTTTGATGGTGTGGTTTTTCCAATACTTTGTAGATATTTTTCATTGACTTTGACCATGGATTGTACATTTCTTATTTTTTGGCTGCTTCTAATGATCATTTAATCACTGGTTTTGATCAATTTTATTGCAGGGCCTCTTGGAATAGATAATTTCCTTATAGGTCTTATATATTTCTTGTTTTTAGGGTTCATTGAGCTTTTTGGATCTCTGGGTTTATAGCTTCCATCAAATTTGCAGAATTTATGCCTATTATTTGTTTAACTTTTTTTTCTGTCAGGCATAGTGGCACACACTTGTAATCCCAACTAAGGCAGGAGAAGAGAATCACTGTGAATTCCAGGCCAGCCTAGGCTATAAAGTGAGTTCGAGACCAACCTGAGCTACATAATAAGACTCTGTCTAAAAGCAAAGCGAAACAAAACAAAACAACCTACTTTTTTATGTTTCTACTTCCTATTCCTTCAGGGACTTGTCTCACATCTTACTTATACATTATCTCCTCTCCTCTCCTCTCCTGTCCTCTCTTTCTTTATGTCTGTCTTTCTTTTTAGAGAGTGGCTTTCTTTATCATTTCAGATATTTTCTATTACTATGTTACAAAATTCACTAATCTTCATGCCACTTCCAGTCATCTGACAGTCTCATTCAATGTATTTCTTTTCATTTCAAACATAATAGTTTTTATAGAAGTTTCTCTATTTTTTCAGAAACAGAAGTTTTATTGTTTATATCTTGATGCTTCTACTTTATATATTGGACATAGTGTTAATAACTTTTTCTGAACTCTTGAACACTTGTCTGCTAATTCCAACACCTGTAACAGCTCTGAGTCAGATTTGATTATGGGTCATTACACCCATGCTGTGTAATTAGCGTTATATTTTCATGCTTATTTCCATGTCTTGTAATATTTAATTTGATGCCATAGATTGTAAATTTTACTTTGTTGGGGCCTCGTTATTGTTATATTCCTATGAACACTCCAAAGCTGTGTTCAAAGAAGTAGTTATATAATTTGGAAATAGCTCAATCTTTTTCAGGTAGTGCTTTTATAATTTGTTAGGCAAATCTGACACAGTGTTCAACCAGAGCTAATTGTTTCCTGTTAATTTCCATGAATTACAACTTTCCCTACCCTAGCTAGTGGTAACACACTATTTTTAGTTCAAAGTGAATGTCGGGCAATGCTCTCTCTAATTCTTTGTGATGGATCTTTATCTAGCCTCAGGTAGTCATCATATACCATGCTTTGATTTGTACTCTACTCAATATTTCAACAGAACTTATTTGAAATCACAAGGCTGCATATATAGTCCTTTGTCCTTTTTAAAAAAGTTTATTGGTACAATTCCTGTATACAAAGTGATCACATTCATTTCAGAGAATTTGTACCTGTACATAATATATCTTAGTTCCTTTTTGCTTCTGATTCCCCTACTCTCTTTTCAATCCTTCTTTCCCACCTTATTTACAAAAGCTTTGTTTCCATTTTATTTTTGTCACTTTTTTCTTTTTATTTCCTTCTTTTCCTCTTCTCCCTTCCTAGTTCCCCTTCCCACTTGAACATTTTCTTCCTATCTCACAATATCTATTACACATGTTGGTCCTTACTTACACTTTCAGTTTCTCACACCAAAGAGACAATGCAATGTTTACACGTGTGTGCAATTTATTTCTTTTTAGAGTATGGTCTCAAAATCTATCAATTTACCTACGAATAACTCAAGTTTGTCCTTCCTTATGGCTGAGACCTAATATGCATTGTAGTAAAAAAGCACATATTTTTTAACCATTCATTGGTTGATGGGTATTTGAATTGTCTCAAGATTTAGCTCTTACAAAATGTGTTGCTGTAAACATGGGTGCACAAATAAATCACTGTGATATGATGCTTTTAATTCTTTTGGGAAGATACCAAGAAGGGGAATAGCTGGGTCAGATGGGACTTCTAGTCCTACTGTTTTGATTTCCACAGTGATTTCCATGGTGGTTGTACCAGTCTACACTCCACTAACAGTAGAGAAGGGTTCCCTTTTCCCACAATTCACCAGCATTCATTATTGATTGATTTCATGATAAAAGCCATTCTTTCTGGAGTGAGATGGCATCTCAGTGTTGTTTTGATTTGTACTTCTCAGAATACTCTCTCCAGCTGTCTCCAGTTGCCTCGGTTCTTCCAATCTAGACTTTCATCTCTGTCTCCTCATCTCAGTGAGACTGCCAGGCTTTATCAAGGTTTCCTGTTTCTTCACTATGGCATGGAAACTCTCAAAAGAGTAAATTGTTTAATCATAGCTCATTTATTTCCATTTCTCAGGACTTAAAATCCTTCATCATCTTATTTCCAGAGATTTCAACATTCTATTGCTTTACATATTTTGTCTGTTTTCTCTGCTTCAGGCAGGATTATAAATCTGGTCCCTCTCACCTCATCCTACCCAGTAGTGAAAATATGATTATTATGCTTAAAATAAGGATCCTTAATTGATCTTTAATTTGAAATTAATTGATCCTTTTTTAAAATTACAGAGTTAGAAATTAATTTATTCCTTAGTTATACTCAACAGACTTACATTGAGCATAAACCTCAAAGCAGCAGGTATATCAAACAAACAACAAAACCCGAACAGGTCTGCACTCTGCATCTTTGTTTCTCTGTGTAAGCATGAATGGCTTGCTGCACTCTCACTGCAGAGCCACCTTGTTGTTCATTCAATGTACACTATTTTGGGGACCATATGCACCCGAGCCTGGTACCCAAGCCATGGTTCTGGAAAACCAGGTTGGCAATGGCTTCTTGGAATCAGAGTGATTCTAGAAGTAGGAACACATATTCCTGCCACTGTGTCTAATAAACTGCTTTTCATAAATAAATTTAAAACCTAATTGAAAGAACTGATGAATGGTATTTTTATCTTAGTCACTCAATGAATGTATTTTTCCTTTGAACCAGAAAAGAAGTTTACTGGGGAAGCAGGAAAAATATATTTTGCTTACTGATATACATATAGAACCTGCATAAGCTGAAGGCATCATTGACCGTCTGGGAAAACTCTAATTCCAAGAAGCAATTGCCAATCTGGTTTTCCAGAACCATGGTACCAGGCTCGGGTGCATAGGGTCCCCAAAATAATGTACATTGAATGAACAACATGCTTACACAGAGAAACAAAGATGCAGAGAGTGCAGACCTGTTCGGGTTTTATTGTTTGTTTGCTACACCCGCTGATTTGAGGTTTATGCTCAATGTGAGTCTGTTGAATGATTTACATGTATACACATACACTGAAATGAAGGACTTTATTATTAATCTCCATCCTTGTGCTGTAGGATGCTGTTTATTTTTCAATGCTGTAAACATAAATAGAAAAGTGTTTTCTCTGTGACAAGGACAAATGTCAGTTGGCAAAGCTCTTGAAGATGCAGTTTTGAATTTGAGTTCTCATTATTATAGTGTTCTGATTCAAGAAGTAAGCATGAAAATGCTTTATACTTTTAAATTCAATCCCATAAATCTCTGTAATAAGAAATAGAAGTTATTATACAAAAGTAGCACATATAGAAAATATTCAACAAAAGCAGGAAAATAAAACCCATCCCTATCTCTAACATAGAAACCACTGGTAACATTTTAGTACATTTTCATATGCATATGTAATTCAAATATTTAATTATACTAAAAATCATTTAACTACATGTTTTTCCATTTAGTGATGTTGAAACTATTGAGCATATATTCATAAAATTCCCTGCATTATCATTTCTTACTGCTGTCTAGTATTTCAATGTACATTGGTCTACTACAATTTACTTATTAAAACCTATAATTTGGATCATTTTGGTTGTTTCCACTATCTTTACTACCACAAAACTAGAGAAATAGTTGTCTTGCAGCTAAAGGTTTATGCATCTCTTTGTGGCCTTAACATAAATTTTTAGAAGTGGAATTATTTGGCCAAGAAGTGTGAAAATTCTAGGACTTTTGACACCAAAACTACCCTATATAAATACTTACAATATGAAAATTTAATGCCTTCCAAATATATGATATATTTGATTTCTACTTGTGACTTTTATGTAAGAAACATTTAAAGATTTCATATTGAATGGATGAGAAAATCAGGGTGCAGATGAGTCAAGAGCAGATAGTATTAATACTAAATTAGAACCCCACTTTTGATATTTGTTGAACTTTTAAAACAGTGCTTACTGTATCTACCCAAGTGGTATTTGGGAAAACTCAGTCCAAGAGATTCCCTGAGAAAAACTAGTTTATTAGCCAAACACCTATTGAAAACAAAGGTAAACAGGCTATGAACCACTATGTTCATAGCAGGATGGGTCATGCTTGTTCCATGTCTGCAATTAAACTTCTTTGCCATGAGGAGGCAGAGGAAAGTCACTTTTGTTCTCCTTCCAAGCATAAAGTGATTTTCCTGAGAAGTTGATCTCCCTTCCACTTTACCATTTGTTGTTATAATCACAAATTGTTATACTTTGTACCCATGATGACATTTATGAAATTAGGGTTCCAGTCTCATGGATTTAAATATAAATTACAAGTGAGTTTTGTATATTTTTTCCTAAAAATTGCTCCTCATAAATTATATTTTTAAGTTTAAAAATTGTTTCATTATCTGCTGTGAGCTTCAGTTAGGCAAGGCGATTTATTTTTAAAAACAAAGTCATAACTCCAATAGAATTATTGTTTTTGGTCTTCTTTGTTTTATGATCTTTAATTTTCCAGAGTACCATCATAGAAAAAATGGCAATTCCTCACTAATAATATCTTCATTCTTTCCAACCTGCAAGGTATTTTCTTAACCTGATACCTGACTTTTGAATTTGAAGCTTCCTACTCCAAGATATACAGGTTCCTAAAATAAACTACTCGATTCTTAGTGCCCTTGTGAATTCATGCCCTTTGCCATACAACTTGGAAACACCTCCCATCAAAAGATGGATTTTATAACCCCATTTCTTGAAACTGGCCCAGCTTTTTGACTTGTTTTCACTTCAGTTGAATACAATGGAAGTGATAGTGTTGTACTTCCAAGTCTAAGCCTTAGAAGGATTTGTAAATTTTTACTTGCTGTCTTTTGGACCCCAGAGTTCCCCAAATAAAGCTGAGCCCACTTGCTAGAGGATGAGAGACCACATGGAGTATAGCCATTTTAAGCAAGGTCATCTTAGATCTGCCAGTTCCTGGATGACCAAAACCTAACTACTGACATATGAATGATGTGGGATAACTTTAGTCTAATCCAGAAAGAAGGACCATCCAACAGATTCACAGATACATGAGCCATGGCTTTACTTCTGGGAGAGTGGAATGGGGAGGTTGTTATGCAACATTATTTAGTACAATAGATAATTGATACTTTAGCTCTTAAACAGTTGAGCCAATAGTAATTATGTGCTATTCTCTAGTCCTTTGACTGAGATAAAAACAAAACAAAATGAAACCAAACAAAACCCTATCTCTGACTTGACAGGTTTAGAGAATATGGATCAATGAAGGGACTTAGCTGTATATATATAGACTGGTGATTTACTTCTTTATATTCTTTTTGATTCCTATTAGTGACATTTAAGACTCAGTTTAAAAATAATTCATTGGTTTGATAGCAACCATTCTCAAAGCTATATCATGACAATATTAAACCACTCCCTTGTTTTCCAAATGCTCAAACACTATAACACTAGCATGTTTTCACTTGAAACTTATAGTGTGTCCCTCTTCTATTTTGAAAATATTTTGAAATTATACAAACCAAATATATTGGACATTCTTTCTCTCTGTGAAACATTCTTGATCACAAGTCTTTCACTTCCATCACAATCAAGTTCTCTTTTTCTCTGTTTAGTTTTCATACCTACCTTGTAATGTACATTTCAGTAGGACTTGAACTAAAAATCAAAAATTCTGCCAGTATTATCTAATCTTAGAGACTAAGAAAAAGTAATATAAATTTCAGATAAACAGTTTTAGATATTTCCTTCTAGGATGTTGTTATAATTTTCTTTCCTTGGGTCAAAAGGAAACATAAGTCATTTTAATCATGTTTATGCTTCAGAAAGTGAGTATATTTTCATTTAATATACACTACAGAATCAGAAATACACTAGTAACTTTGTACTAGTCATGACTAGTCATGGCTAAGTAATTTTTCTTATTTATACTACTAAATTCTCTGTCTTTAAGAAAAACAAAGCAAACCTCTACTTCTAGACCACTGACAGTGAGAAACAAAAGAAAGATCTAGTCTTTCAGGTGGAGAAGAGTAGATTAGTGGAGAATTTCACCAATGGTCTACATTACAGAGATGCAGATCAATGTTCTCCAAAGCTGCAGCTGGTATAGCATCCATCTTGTTAAGGGATGTAAATTTGAGCCCCTGACTGTTCTCTGTGCAAGCCTAGCAAAGTCAAGCTTTGATATAGGAGAAAAATTTGAATATCTTCTTTACACTAAATTATTTGTGCAAAGGGAATAGGACCAAGAGATGGAGGAATGGGAGAGGGAGATGGGGGGTAAAATGAACTGAGATGTGTTATGTACATGTACCCACTCCCCACAATGAATAAAATCATTATGTGTATGCAAGCATGTACTAATAAAAATTATACTAAGAAATAGATAAATTACTTCTAACCTGAACAGAAGAGGTCGCAGTCTGTGAAATTTTGTATTGGTCATATTTTATAATATGACCAACAGAAAAAAAATAAGAATGGATTTTTGGTGCTGGTGTGCATTAAAAACATGGCCAAATAGGTAGCTTCATCTTTGTTAAAAAAAACATTTTCTATTAGTGGTTTCATTTAATTGAAGCGTGTTATCGGTCTGAGGAGAAATGAAACAGATAATAAATCAACCAGCAAGGTTAAAAGACATTTTGCAGCATAGAGTCCCAGAAATGAGACATTAATTTTCAGTGATTAGCACTATGTCTGGCTCACTATATAAACTCAAGAAAGACTTTCCTTGTAAGGTGAAAATAATTCAATTGAGTTACAGACAGCAAAATAATATTGAATGCAGCATTGATAGAAAAAAATTGAAAAGAACTGATTTTATCATAAAGTCATTGTGGATCAATACTATAAACTGGGATGTGCACAAAACATTCAATGATTTATGAGTGCATCAAATTTATGAAAAATAATGAGCCCACAATGTTACATATTAACATTTTCAGTCAATATGGAATTAAATAAATGAAAGTAGAATATTTTTAAAGGCACAATGAGAAGGATGACAAAGAGGTGCAAAGCTGATTACTATAAGATATCTCAGTGTATAGCACATAAGAATAAAACCATAAATAGTTTAGCATGAAATAAATCCATAAATGTTCCCCCAAAATATTAGCTCATGTATTGGTGCACTGTGGTTAATTATATTGCAACAAGGCATAGTTCTTTCCTTAATTCTCTTGTAAGTTGGAAAATCTTACATATGAATTCATTTACACACTTCTACTGAGTCATGAGGCCAATAATATATTAAGAGCACTACAAACACCTTCTAGTATGATCACACTGACAGAACTCACACTACCGTGAGGTAAAGACAATAAGTGAGCCAGAGGATTTCCAAGGACAGAACTAACAGCCAGCAAAATCTATTTTCTGATGCTCCCATCTCTGCTTTGTATCTTTCAGCAAGTAAAATAATATTGTAAAAGGATATATTGAAAATCTCATAATATTCTCTTCCCTTCCTAAAATACTCCTTGCTCTGAAGGAAGTTTATTGTGTCTCTTATGTCAGTTCCCTTAACCCATTTTCTGTTTGCCCCAAGAATATTTGCCAGCAGTACTGTGGCTGCAGTGTGGCTAAAATAACATGTAGATTGCAATCTTAGTCTAACTCCCAAAATTTGCCAAGAAATATTTCCCTTTTATTAGCACTTTTGTATCACTCTAGTACATCAATAATCTTTAGAAGCAAAAAGCATCATTCTATTTATGACATTCTGGTTTTAGCAGTTGTATTTTCATTTACAAAATATAGTAATTCTCTATCTTGATTACTTTACTCATTGGTGAGAAAAAAATTACTGACACCCAAAGTTAAAGAAGGAAGGGATTATTTGGCTCACGGTCTCTAGAGATTTCAGTTTATAGATGGCTAACTCCAAGGCACAGTGGCATGGCAGGGTGACATCACAGAGGACAAGCAGTTCTTGTCTGGCAGAATGTAACAGAGCAGTGAAGCAGCAACAAGCAACAATCATCAAGCAAGAAGCAGTGAACCTCTTTGCATCCTAAATATCTTATCAAGACTAACCACCTTTAAGGAAGGTAGCACTCACATCCATGGTGGGACAACCTTATTTCTGGCATCACATCATGATTCAATCACAGCATCACGTCCTTGATCCCAGTGTCACACATCCCTACACCCAGCCACTTCTGAGAACACCAACCTATAGCAACATGAGACTTTGGGGGGACCTCTAGATGCGAACCATAACATGTTTTGATTGCTGAAACTGTCAAATTTTAGAAAACAGCATTCCTTGCATGATGTTAACATTGTCCTGGAAAAATTGTTTGCTATATATTTGTTTGATTCTTCTGATTTTTCTAAAATAGAATATTCTGATGATTTTGCAGATAGAGATTTGGAAGACTATATGGTCAGGACTCTGTTAGATCTGGAATCTGATGGAAACAGTTCAATATCACCTGAGCCGAGCTGCACTCTGAAATGGTCATCTTGTGTTATTAGTCTACATCAATAGTGCGACTTTACTGGCACATCTGGCAAAAAATGTTGATGTCAGTGAAATCACTGCAGTATTTTGAACTGTTCTTACTGAGGAATTCATTTCAAAAATTAGCAACAAAACAAATGCCCAAACTGTTAGTTTTAAAGCCATCTTTGAAAGAATTTTCTCAAATGGATAAATGAAAAGACACTGGCAATCATGAACTGAGAGTCTTTTTTGCAGTAATGTTACTTCAAGGCATTGTGCAGAAACTTGAGCTGGAGATATTTTGGTCAACAAGGTTTCTTTTGGATATACCTTATCTCAGGCAAATTATGACTTGTGAACAATTTTTACTTTTGCTTCTGTGTCTGCATTTTGTCAACAAGTCTTCTATATCTGCAGGTCAACTAAAGGCCCGGATTTCATTGCAGAAGATCAAACCTGTGCTAGATTTTCCTATAAATAAATTTTCAACAGTATATATCCCAAAGAGAAACATTGCTGTCAATGATGCTATTTAAGGGGCATTTTGCTATGCCTATGAAGTGGTAGAATGTGACAAAACAAGTATGATTTGATTTCAAGCTATATGATCTTTGTGAAAGTTAATCTGGTTTCCTGTACAATTTACTTGTTTATGTAGATTCAGCATGAAATTGAAAGATTCAGCTGAGAGTCTAAAATATTTGCACATTGTTCTTACCTTAGTCAATGAATTTCTTGGCCAAGGATATTGAGTCTTTCTTTGTAATTTCTAAACATCTCCTGGGCTTTTCAGAAAATTGCATTAAAAGAGGCGTGATGCAGTTAGGAGAGTTCATTTCAACAGAAAACAGATGCCAGATGATATGAAACAAACAAACAAACAAACAAAAAAGGATTACAAAGGGTGTAGCCAGATTCTGTGGTAAACTTATGACACTGAAATTATATGACAAGAAGGCAGTGACAATGTTTTCAACATTTTGCCATGATATGGTGATTAAAGTAGACAGAAGAAATGGAAAGAAAACTAAGAAGCCCTGTATTATGGATTATGATAAAAAAAAATATGTTAACAGTGGACTTTGCTGACTGGATACTCATTTCTTATCCAAACAAGTACAAAAGGCACAAGGTTTGGTATAAGAATTCTTTTGCCAACTTCTGAAATCCTACATCATGTTCAGGAGGGGCAATCCTGAGCACACAGTCATGTAAACTTCAGATGGATATTTATGGAAAGAATTCCCGGAAACAATCACATATCAAGTCAGCAAAGGCTTCAGGGACCTCTGCATTCGGATGAGTCACACTTCTTTGCCTATCTGGAAGACATTTCCTCAAGAGCATGCCACCAGCATCAAAGAAGCACAATCCAACTGGTTGCTGCAAAATCTGCTCCACACACAACAACCATGATGGCAAGAAGATCGAGAAATGTAATATTTTTTAAGAAATGTGATATTCTACTCTGCATTGTTCTACACTTTGAAATTTATCACATCATAAAGTTATTAAACAGTGATCATCATATATATTCCTGTTACATTAATATTACAGATAAGTTTGGTATAGAAATAAATCCAAAAACAGCTTTTATATTTCATTTTCACATTGAAAACCTGTCAGATTTGCTCAGCTCAAAGAGTATGCTTGTGTAAAATTAAATGTTTGCTGGCAGTGAGCCGTTCATAAACAAAACAAAACAAAACAAAACAAGAAATAGATGAAAGAACCTGTTATATTTTGGACCTTAAATGTTCTCCCAGAGCTAATATACTAAGGCTTGATCCCCAGGCTGTGTTGCCACTGGAAGGTGGTATCAGGAAATTACATCACTGGAGATATGGCCTTGAAGTGGATACTGCGATCCCCAGTCACTTCTTTTCTTTCTCTCTTTCTTCCCAGCCACCTTTAATTAAGCAACTTGCCCCACCACATGTTCCAAAACATGATGTTTCTGTCTTATCACAGGCCCAAGAGTAATCAGGCCAAGTAATCATGAACTGAAACCTCTGAAAACATAAATCTATTGTTTAGCTCAGATATTTTGTCACAGCAATGCAAGACTAACACGGAGTCTTTTGTTTTCTGTTTTTTGGTCTGTTTTTTGGTCTCTCTCTCTCTCTCTCTCCCTCTCTGTCTCGCTCTCTCTCTCCCGCTCTCTCGCTCTCTTGCTCTCTCGCTCTCTCATACACACACACACACACACACATACACAAAATCAGCTTTTCATAAAACAAAGAATGGAGACTTTGAAGGTCAAAAATAAAACAATTTTAGAAGTCATTGCTAATCCATGCTAAAATAAAACAAGATAGAGATTCTAGGTCGTGAAATCCTCTATCTGGCTCTTTACTTATGCTATGCCTTTTTCTAGTTATGTTTTTATATCCATGTGGGTTTAACGTGTGTTTTATTGTCTTTTGTACTTTATCCAATGCCTTCCATACACATCATCTTTCTTATTTTTGTGTGGACAATAAAGAATGAAATATTATATGTATTTTATGTTTTATTTTGTAAATTTTTTGTATTCTCTATTCTTTTAACACAGCTCAGAAGAATGACTCTAATGTTTTACATTTTTCTTGTTTTGAGAACTAAAAACCCAACTAAATTGCTTGTTTCCTGCTGACCTTCAATTATTTCTACTCTCTTTGAGTCACTGACCGTAAAACAAAATGAGTCCTTACTTTCATCCTTGACATAGTTTTATGAAGTCAGACTTTCCATTTTAAGAAAGAGAAAAAAACTTCCAATGTTTTCTCTCAGTCAGAATTTTGGTTATCACTGCTTCTAGACTTCAATTCCTGGATTTTCTTTTTTAAAAAATGAGAACTGGTACCTCTGCCTTTCCATAATTTTGTGCCTACATCTTTATACACCCCAGGCCTAAATTCTATTCTATCTTTGCCATTCTCTCTTTTCCTTTTTTATTGAAAGATTCTGCTTCAGAGAAATATTTCTGCCTTTTTACATTTTTATCTAGCCAAATAATTTTCTTACTTCAGAATTTCATCTAGTTTCTAAGTCAGGCAGAAGACCACAGGTTCTAATATTGTAACATCTCAGTTAGAAGGGCCTATTCAATTTATCTAATTTAACTTAGTTGCCCCTCAATAATATTTTCTTTGGTTTAAAGGATGGAACAGAATAGGGTTATTATTTATTAAGCTCTACAAATATTTAAAGAGCCAGGCAATGGTAGACATCAGGTATTAAGTAATCAGTAATGCATGATTCTTGCCTTTATAAAGATCATAGTCTAGTGAGTGTAAAAGATAAATAATCACCATCTTAGTTACTTTTCTCACCATTGTGCCATGAAATATCTAACATCCGCAAGTTAAGGGAAGAAAGGTTTATTTATCTCACAGCTTGTAGAGGTTTCAGTCCCTAATTGGCTAGCTCCAAGGCAGGGTGGCACAGAAAACAGACATTGCAGAGGATAAAAAGTTCATGACAGGCAGAAGGTAGCAAATTAACAAGGGACAACTACAGCTCTTTCTACTCCTTGAATATTGTCCAGGCTACTTAGAGAGGGCAGCACTCACACCCTTAATCCTAGTGCCCTGTATCCTAGCATTGCACCACGAATCAATGTCAGTATCACACTCTCTGGATCCAGCCACCTCTGAAAAACTCCCACCTATAACTGCATCAGGCTTTGCTGGGGGTTAGCTAGACACAAGCCATAACTACTGCTAACTATAGGACCGAAGTAGTTTTACTGGGATGGAAATACTAATGGAACATGTAACCCGGGGTGTGGGGCTTTCTTGACAAGGGCATGCTTGACTTGGACCTTGAAGAAAAAAGCTTCGGAAATCTTCAGACTTTAGCAAGGATCTCTTTGTGAGAACATGATGTTGAAATGCAGTTGGAGTGGGAGAAGTTACTATAGGAACAGCAGTAAAAATGTCACCTTTATACTCAAGGTAGCACGGTGTAGTGATTGTGTGGTTTATTGGTGATGGCAGCCTTATTACTTTTAATGCTGTAATTTTCACAGGGTCACCGTTCTACTTTCCCTGTTATATTTGTTACATAAAACTCTATTTCTTCCCTTCTACTGGAAAAATAAAAATGCCAAAAGAAGAAGATGCTTTTGGATAATAGCATATTTTCTATAAGGAAAATTAAACCTTCACATATGCATTTCACTCTGCTTCTCTCCTACCTTCATGGCTGCTGCCCCCAGGTCAACCCCTCCATTCCTTCTGCCCTCATTCCCAGCTGCCCTTTCATGTATCCCTGGTGATGCAGGGAGGACTGCAGTGACCTGTCCAGTGCTTCTTGTAAAAGTTATTACAACTCAAAGTATACATTGATAGTTTTCTAATTATCTTTCATGAATGGATATTTTAACCCAAATAAATCTGTCCCCATTTAAAGCCACAAGAAGTGCCCAGAAAACCAGGGTGCTTCTCATGTATTATTGTACCAGGAAGCAGGAATTACCCAAGCTCTGACGAACTATACTCTATATACCTAGATCATTAAAGAAAACCCCATTCATGAGGCTGGGAAAAGAGGGAGCCGAGGGAGCAGGACAATGACTTATTCAAACAAGAGTTAAGTGCAATACAAAATTGAATCCTCCTGACAAAACTGCTGTTTTTTGCAGCAATTTGCTTAGGCACAAACAGATTGCTGGAGTTAAGAGATGAAAAGAGGGCACTAGGGGCTCCCAACAGGAAGTAGGAATGCAAGCTCTGGAATACCTCAGATGCTCATGTTGGCTGCAAAAGCCAGCTCACTTTACACGGTGCTGGTTTTGCAGCCTCACACCCTCTCCTCTGGCAGGGTCATGTCTTGGCCTCCATTCAAGCATAATGAGAAGATTTGTATACTTGTCACCCCAGCCTTGGCATTTGCACACAGCTGCGTTATCACACACAGATCTTCCCAGTATCCAATAATGAGTTCTAAAACAAGAGGGTCACTGTGCTGGATGACACTTCTGCCTTCAGAGCCCTCAGACCTTGCACAGCCTTCACAGTGACCCAAGTGTGGCACTGACCCAGGCCCTGAGATAATTCTTTTTATCTTTTGTATGGTTCAATTTTAAAAAGGCAAAAAAATTAACAGTGAACTTTTCTGCTATCCCAAACTATATGGCCAGCTCTTAGCCAACCTGAAGGTCAGAAGCTGGCTGAGCCATTCCCTAGAACTTTGTAGCCCACCTGTCAATTCCTCCCCTTGGAACACTTCTGCCAAGGTTCCCCTCTATTTACCCTGGAATCCCTACTCATTTTGGTAATGTCTTTATCTGGAAGACCTCCCAGACTTCTCCACTAGATTAATTTCCTTTGCTGCAAGATGTTAGCGCACTGCTTCATGTTTAGCACACTATGTGGTACATCATAGAGGTATAGCAATAATAGTTGAATGAATAAATGAGTACATGAATCCAATCTTTCCATAACTTTTACTCTCCTGTCTCAGTTTGACCCTCTCCCATATGAGGCCCCTTAAAGTATTCAAAGGCACACATCCTCATCATCCCAGTGTCAATCTTCAGTCTGAGGCTGGCCCCAGTAGATAAGAGATCACATACACATGCAGTAATTGAGAAGAACATGCTAAAAGGATTGTTGACAAATATGTGAGCAGGGTTAAACAGATCTCAGGAACTTCCCCCAAACTATCAGGAACAGCGGCTTAAGCCCAAGGGATCAAGGAGAAAGAAGTGTTACCTGAAACCAGAGGATAGTTTATGCTGGGGGTCGTCACTCAGTTACCCAGGGAGGCAGCCATAGGAATGAATACTCTCCTTTCTCTTCTGATTTCCTTCTGGTGCCTCTCTCTCTATAGAAGTCAGAGAGCCTTCTACTATACAAAGCACAATGGGGAATGAATAAGGGGAAATGAATGAAAAATATTCAGTATAATCATCCACCACTCCCAACAGCCACCCTGAATCTACACTTGCCAAATATATTGCTTGAGCTGTTTCCACTATTGCTCAAGAGGTCGTGGCTGCCGGACTCCTTATTATCTATGACAGTGCCACCTGAGTAGATTCCTGATTACCATTCATTATATGTCTTGAAGCATGCTGCCAAGAATATCATAACGTTCCAGACACTCTCTGACTGGGAAAATGGATACCAGTCTCTGCCAGTCTGAACATCACCTTGTACTAATGCAGGCTTGAAAATTGTAGTCCCTTTGCTTATTGAATACATCTCAATTGTTTATTGTTCTTTATTGATTTTATAAGCAATTAAATCCCCCAGGGTTCCTCACAAACTAACATGGAATCAAACTTCTTCCTAAATTGTACTTATCTCATTGATTTTTGTTTTAACCTAACTGCAGGATTTTTACATTTATCCCTGTCAGGTTTTATCTTATTTACTTCTCTCCATTGTTACAGATTATTAAAACCTTATTTTGTTATCTAGGGTAGCAGCTTTTCTTCCTCACTTTGAGTCACTAGCTAATTTGACTAGGTCATTCTCTCTGTTTTCATCTGTACTGATGATAAGTATACTGAATCCTAGAGAGCGAGGCATCAAAGACCCACTCTGATCAGGATATTGAGTAGTATAATGCATCATTTTACCAAGTGTGTGAAATAAGCACTATTTCTATAGCCAGTGAATGGTCTAATGGGAAATAAAAGATCCAAGATGAAATAATTTGGGAGACCAAGCCTGTGTATACAGAGAGACAACCATGTGAATCCATGGAGGAAGATAGACATCTGCCACCCAAGAGAATCTTTGGAGGAAACACTTTGATCTTGGGGTTCCAGGCTCCAGAACTGTGGGAGAAAAAAATGTGTGGTTAAAAAAAGGGCAGAAAAATGGAAAAGAAAGATGGTAATATTTTGGGAGAGATCTTGAGTTAAATAAGTTCAATGAATTTCTTCCTGCAGTGTTCCTTAGAAGTTTTCACATGCTGATGTCTATAGGCTATCTAGGAAACCAAATATTCAAGACTATACTAGGTCATTTTAACCTTGGAACACACACTTGTGTGCATGCACACTCATATTTGTGTGTGTACATGTACTATTTTCATGGTATAGTACTTCAGGGAGCATACTGTGGGTAATGTGAACTCATTATCCTAACATGGTAAGACTCACTCATTCACTTATGCATTATCTTATTTAATCCTCACCATAAGTCTGTGGGGTAAGACCTATTATGTACATTTGATAGATAAGAAACCTGAGGGTTAGAGATATTAAATAACTCATTCCAAAACTGGTAGATGGCCAATCTAGGATTTAAATTTAGGTCTGTTAGACTTCAGAATTCACAGTAATAATAGGTTTTAGCTAATATTAAGCAATACCTTTCTTCAACATAATTATCATTACTGTTCTGATATTGGTCCCAAATTAGGTTACCTATAGCAATCAAAGAAAATATAGTAATTTATCTTAACTAATCTAAAAGGTATACAACTGTAATTTATACACCTTATATAATAGTAAGTGATAAATATCAAATATTTTTGAAAATCATATAAATCTCTAATATAAGAGCTACAATTTAATAAAACATGGACAAAACATGAGTCAATAATACACAAAAATAAATAGAAGTAGGTAAGAAAACATGACATATGTGGAATTAGAAAATTTTATTTTTAATAAAAATATTTGTGGGTTGGTATGGTACTGAGAAATAAGCTCTTTTATGTACTATTAGTACCAGTGAAAAATAACAATAATAAGAGTAACTTTACATTCTAACATGAAGTGTCTTGCAAAGCCTCACGTATTGAGAGCACTGGTGTCATCCATTGATGAGTTCATTAGCAAAATGGGCTGTTAGGAGGTGAAGTTGAGTTGGAGGAAGTAGGTTACTGGGATGTCTTTGAAGGACATATTTCTTCTCAGGTTCTCTTGCTTCCTTTCTGCTGTGACCTGTGTGAGGTGATCAGCTTTTCTTCACCATGCCTCTCTGCCACATTTCTGCCTTGGAGTCAGTCAACCGCAGACAGAATTCTCTAAAACTTTCAACCAAAATAAATTCTTTCTTTTTGATTTTTGTATGTCAGGTATTCTGTCTTGCTGATAGAATATTAACTAATACAATAACTAACAAGTGTTTAAAAGTTTAGCATATGCCAGATGCTGTTCTGGGCATATCATAAATATTTACTTATTTAAATTCTCACAACATCTATGTAAGGTAAACAATTTCATTATTTCTTCCTTACAGATGAGAAAATTGAGCAAAAGTGGTTCAACATATCATTTCTAGAACAGTTTTAATGTAGAATAATTTGACAATATCTATCAAGAGCCTCAAAATATACACATTCTTTGACTTGATATAGCAGAAACTGTCATTTATTGCCCATATCCCCTGAAGGACTTACTTTTCCAGATGCTATCAGATAGTGGTCCACAGCTCTCAATCTATTCTTGGCTGCCTTTCCAAAATATGATTTTAGAGTAGCCCACATCAAAATGCTAGTCGATGAGGAACTTCAGAAGTTGAGCTCCTTTACTGCATGTAGGACAATCCTCCAGATCCTTCTCTGCTTCGGTTTCCTATGGAAGCAACCAATCCTTTGTTAAGAGTCTCTCATAAATAAAGTTCCATTTTGTCCCAATTCTACCTTCTGTCCTTCCCTTCTGGAGGTTTTGATACTAAGAATTTCTGCTGAAAAACATCTTGCCTGCTTATCTTCATCTTGGTGTCTGCTTCCTGGAGAATGTGCACTGTAGCATCCAGTAATTTAACATCTAAAACCTCATCCTAGGCAGAAGTCAAGTGTCAAAAATAAAGAATCATATGCAAGTCCTGGTGGATCAATGTATACAAATTTTTATACACTAGATTGCATTTGGGAATGTAGACAATTAAGGAAAAGCATTGCCCTGATTCTTTCAACAATAAGAAATGGGGAAACAAACTTCAACTTAATGACCTCTCTTGAACACATGAGAAAACTGAGGTCATGGGGAAAACTACTAAGCTGAAATGGGAGGGAGAGAGAAAGAGAGAGAGAGAGAGAGAGAGAGAGAGAGAGAGAGAGAGAGAGATCTGCAAGGAAAAACAGGATGCTACCAATCGTCCATCTGGAACGGAGGCTGCGAAGGCTTGTAAGAAAGGAAGAAGATTTAGCTAGATTTGTAAAATAATGAAACTATAAAAGGCTAAGTGTGGGCTAGTATGAGAGCATAAAGTCCCTGAAGGTGGCAGCCTTACAAAAGTTCATACCTTCTGTAGGCTTTTTCCTATGGGAACCTCATCCAGAGGAAATGGAAACTCTTGGAAACTCTCCTCTGTGGCGCTGAATGGTGGAAGGAAACACCACCTAGAATCCTCTACTTCCCCATGAGAAATAAAATCATGGACAGTGCCACCTAAACTGTAACATGATGACACTAGTAGAAAGGAATAGGTTCATCTGGCAGAAAGAAATGGGAAAGAAGTCTCTGTCTTTGTGATGAGATGGGAATGTACTGTGTGACCTAGCATTGTATCAAGAGGTAGGACAGAAATCTTTATGAAATACACAGCTCCTAATCTAGGTTCACAGTGTCTGCCTCTGACCACACAGAACACTGGAGAACTTTCCCATCCTCCATATCTCTGTTACCACACTTAATAGGACTCAAGCAAAAGTAAAAACGGAATAGAACTGGGAGTGCTAAAGAATGAATATTCTCTTTGAAGAGTAAGACAAAGACAAGATCTAAACCAACTGGAAAGTAAACTTCAAACTGAGAACATTTCCTGATTATATTATTATGGTTTCACATGTTAAAGCCATAGCAAAAGAAAAGATATGCTTATCTCCAAGCATAACAAAACTATGCCTAACCATCTACTACCATCTTTCAACAATTTCAAAGGTATACAAAAAAGCAAGATAAAACAAAGTCTGAAGTGATAAAGCAGCCAGAAGCAGTCTCAGTTCTAACACACTAGCATAGAGCTTGCTGTGCTAGAGGCTCTAATGGAAAAGATAACGTATAAGGATAGACAGTTTTAGCAGAAAGATGAATTATACACAAAAATGAAAATGAGTGATACCAATGAAAAATATAGTAATGGAGATGAAGAATGTCTTCAAAACACTTGTCAACAGATTCAGACAGCCAAGGTTAGAATCACTGAACTTGATCATAGATCAGTAGAAAGGATCCCAGCTACCCAGGCATGATCTTGCATAGTGCTTAAGGAGGCCAAGGTAGGAAGATCACAAGTTTAAGGCCAGACTGGGCAACTTAGTGACTTAGCAAGACTTTGCCTTAAAATAAAAAGTACAATGACTCTAGGTTCTATCACCAGGAAAAAGAGAGAAGACAGAGTGAGGTATGGGGAGAGAAATAGAGAGAAAGAGAAACAGACAGAGAGAGACAGAGAAGACAGAGAAAGCCATATATATATATATATATATATATATATATATATATAGAGAGAGAGAGAGAGAGAGAGAGAGAGAGAGAGAGAGAAAGAGAGAGAGAGAGACAGAGAGAGACAGAGACAGAGAGAGTCTCAATTGAAATACAAAAAGAAACAAAGTGGGAAGAAAAAGGAAGATTGCAACATCAACTTAACAATATCAAATAGTCTAATGCATCGTAATGAAATTCAAGAAGGAAAAGAAAAAGAAAACATAGAAAAGGAAATATTTGAAGATATAATGAAATAATAATTTGGCATCCCCCCACCCCAAGTATAGTGGCAGACATCAAATGAAAAATCCAAAAGGCTTAGGAAACAGTAAGCAGAAAAATATAGATAGTCTAGATGCTGTTATCCTATGGCTGTTACAACAAAGTATCATAAACTTGTTGGCTTTAATAAACAGGTTTAACCTTTCACAGTTTAGAAGGCAGATGTCTGAAATCAGAATCGTAACTTACAGTCAAAGGAGAGCCATACTCCTCGAGCCTGCAGAGGAGAACCTTGTTCTTGCCTCTTTCAACTTCCGGTAGTTGACAGAATTCTTTGGCTTGGGGCTGCATCAATCCAGTCTTTAAGGTCAGAATCCTCAAGTGTCTCTGTTCTGCCATCATGTTGCCTTCTCCTCTGCATATGTGTTAAAAGCATGAAGGATGGCAGGATGAACTGCAAATATATCACTATATGGAGTGAAGTTGCACATAATATACTACACATGACGAAGTATAATCATCTTGAAGGTACAGACTGTTAATACGTACATTGTAAAAAATAAAATGTATATTGTAAAAGAGTGACATGTTTTTAAAAGAGATGTAAGTAATAATTCAATAGAAATGAAAAGAAAATCACAAAAACTGTTTCATTACATGACAGATGGCAGAAATAAAAATACAAATACAACAAATAGGAAACCGTTGGTAATATGGTAGATTTTAATCTAACCATACCTAATTCTGTTCAATGCATGTGGTCTAACTCAGGCAGACTGACCTGTCAGTAGTAAAATGGACATGCCTGGGTTATCAGAATGTAAAAATGCCACAGCCACTATGGAAAACAGTGCCACAGTTCCTGAGAAAATTGAAATTGAAATTACCATATGATCCAGCAATTCCACTTCTGGGAATATGTCCAAAAGAATTAAAACCAGGATGTTAAGAAGAGATTTGCATACCTGTGTTCATTGTAGCATTGTAAACATTAGCCAAGAAATAGAAGCAACTAAAGAATCCACCAGTGAATGAACAGATAGACGAAAAGCATTATATATTCGCAATGGACTATAAGGAGAGCTTTTAAAAAGTAAATTCTGACACATGCTGCAACATGAATGAATCTTGAGGACGTTATGCAAAGTGAAATAAGTCAGGTACACAAAGACAAATTAACATATGATTTCACTCACACAAAGTAGATAGTCAAATTCATAGGAACAGAAAGTAGAAAGATGGTTGTCAGTGGCTGGCTGAGGAGAAGAATGGAGATTTACTTAGCTGATCTAGAGTTTGTAACAAAAAAAGAATTCTGGAAATTTTTATGAAACAATGTGAATGCTGTGAAAACCACTGAACTGTACACTTTAAAATGGTTAAGAGTGGTAATATTTTATTATATGTATTTTACTACTGTTCTAATGGTGATAAATGAAATAGAGCTATACTTGAGAAATAAAATACATTTTAAAATTTAGTAAGGTTCACTGTACTTTAACTGATTATATATATTTGTCTTACTGTTAAAATGGCTCAGCAGCCTTATTTGGATCTTTTCAGTGCAAGGTACATAGAAGTTTGTTGGTTAAGTTTTCTTTTAATTTTTAAAATTTTATTTAAAGAGAAAAACAAAACAAAACAGAAAAGAGTAGCAACGATACAGAATTCCAAGGAAAAAAAGAAAATAACAAAAAAAATAAGAAATCACTACTTGATAAATTACATTGTGTCATCTTGGAAATAGTTGTTCAAGTTACAAAATTAAAACATACAAAGTAGACATTCAAACAGTGAGACTGTTAACAGTTCTGCTCCAGAATCTAATAAAAAGAGTAATATGGTCCTCCATCTTACATACCTGAACATACATGCAGTTATATCCTTTAGAACACTTTCTTTTCCTCTCTTTTTTACAGTAGCAATTACACATTTTGGGTTTTATTACTCCTACAGTTCTTATTACTTTTTACAATGGAGATGCAATGTGATATTTATAAATATGATTCATATTTATTTCACTAATGAGGATGGATAGTCTCAAGTTGTCTCCATTTACCTTTGAAAGCCTTAAGATCATACTTTTTCAGATCTGAATAATATTTCATTGTATTAAAATACCACATCTTTTTCATCCAGCTGTGGTTAATGGGCATCTTCTTTGTTTCCAAGATTTAGCTATTACAAATTGTGCTGCTATGAACATGGGTGCACATATATCACTGTAACATGATCTTTTCAGTTTTTCTGGGAAAATACCCACAAGGGGAATAGCTGAGTTGAATGGAACTTCGAATGCCAGTCTTCTGAGAATTCTCCACACTGATTTCCATGGTGGTTGCACCAGTCTAGACAACCACCAACAGGGGAGCAGTGTTCCTTTTTCCCCAAAGCCTCGCCAACGTTTGTTATCGGTTTATTTCTTGATGGCAGCTATTCTTTCAGGAGTGAGATGAAATCTTAATGTTGTTTTAATTTGCATTTCTTGAATGATGAGTGATGGTGAACATTTCTTCATGTATTTATTTGCCATTTTATATCTTCATCTGAGAACTGTGTGTTCATCTCAGATGCCCATTTTTGGAGAGGGTCTTTGAATTTGGGGGGCTTGATGTTTTTCAATTCTTTATATGTTCTTGATATAAGTTCTTTCTCTGAGTGGTTGCTGGCTAAAATTCTTTCCCATTC